>JANHGB010073433.1:8848-33181 GCA_026283785.1 Coracopsis vasa
TGAACACTGCCAGGGATGGGGCAGCCACAGCTTCTCTGGGCAATCTGTTCCTTAACCAAGTAAGACATCTTGGAGTAGGAGGTGGAAGAATTCCCAGCCACCGCTGGGGCTGAGTGGTGATTACAGTGGTAGTTTGACATTGAAGTATCTTTTTAGTTAACACTAACAATGCTGTCTCTCCAGGGTTTGTTGAGAAGGAGATTAAAAAAGCAAATATTCCTATCATGGACACTGGTGAAAACCCAGAGGTGCCGTTTCCACGTGACATGATCGACTTGGAGGTGAGAATGTGTGTTAAGATTCTAGTATTTGGCTCTAGATGAAGACACGGGAACCATTTCTGTTGGTAAAACCCAATGATTTTAGTGGCAAAGGTGCATTAAGCATTGTCCCCAGCTGCCACCTGCAGTGTGAGCTGGCAGAGCTCACATAGGCTGAGCTTTAGTCACAGGCATTGTTTGCTTGTGCATTTGCCCAAATACAATGAGAAGTGAAAGGACTTAAAAGGCATTTCACCCACTTCAGTGAATGCACAACTGTGGGAATTGCAGGGTTTACAGTGGGACATTCTAGGGTTTATAAGGGGTTTTAATGATGTGAAGAACACTGTGTTAATCCAGCCTATAAAGGTCTGCATTAACAGTCTATAAAAGCCTGCAGAGAATGTCCCAGACCCAGGGCTGTGTCTCGTGGTGGACTGGAGCCACGCTGCAATCACATGGGGATGTGAAGCATCCTGCCTGCTTCCTTGTAACAGACCTGACAGCGCTTGGCTGTGGAATTGCTTTAATCCCATTTTCCTTCTCCTTTTCACATCTTGCAGGCAAACTTTGAGAAAATTGAAAATGAGCTTAAAGAAATCAACACGAACCAGGAAGCCCTGAAGAGGAACTTCTTGGAGCTGACAGAGTTAAAATTCATCCTGCGTAAAACTCAGCAGTTCTTTGATGAGGTCAGAATATGGGGGCTGAACCTGGGGAGCTGGCTCTTCCGCCACAAGTCACCTTTTTTAGTCTCAGATATCCTTTAGTTGCTGGTTTGGACAGCAGAGTCATTCCTGTGCTTCAAGAGAGCTGCTCAAATGGTTTTCCATGCTCCATGCAGTACACGCAGCTACCCATTTACCTCTTATGCTGTTGCTTTGGGGTTGTTTTAGCTAAGCAATGGTTTATCTCAGAATTGTGTAAAGTCAGGAAGGTGCTGGTAGTCTTTCAAGCACATCAGCAAACCAAAGCCTTGGTGCTACAGTCGAGCCTTTTCTGCAGTGGGTAAGTTCTTTGGTACACAGGCAGATGAACAGTCCTGCCTCACACAGAGGAGTTGCAATCAAGCTTCATTTCTCTTCAGCTTTCGGGATGTTATGTGGAGATTCCATATAAATCAATAATACAAAGTGCCCTGAAGTTTATTTATTTATTTAATTGAGCCTTTGATCAAACCCTGAAGTTCTTGGAGGTAAGTTCTGGAGCAAAGCTGCAATTGAAAATCATCAGCACTGTCTCAAACAGCAGCTGGGCCAGAAACTGGCAGCTCCTTCAGTGGACCTGAGAAGAGCTTCTCTGATGTCATTCATGATACCCACATGGGAGAAGGCATAATCCTTCCTAGTAAAGCTTAAGTATCTCAGAGTCCAGGGAATTTTCTCAAAGAGTTGCCCAGTGTTTTTTAGAAGGACACATTTTAGCTGAGCATATGTCCTGTTTCATCTAATCCAAGGATTTGATCAAAGAGTTCTTACTGCATTTAGCTTTTGGTATATACAAAGGTTGTGATCAAGTAGAGCTGGGCTCCTGCAAGCTTCAGCCTGTTTAGCTAATAGTTGGGGTTTGGGTTTTTGGCACGGGGTGCTGCCTGTTCAGGCATTCAGGTTGTTCCCATGCCAACACAAGTCTTAGTCTGTGCTGACAGAGATACTGCTGCTGGTGTGAGGGGTTGATTGCTCCTGGGGTTGGTTTCAGTACCAGATAAATGTCTTTGAGTGTTGAACGTTCATTCACAAGAGTCTCCTTGGACAAACAGTGTTAACCTGATCATCTGGCACTTGGCTGTGTTAGGTGCTGCTGCCAGCCTGTGCTACCTGAGTGCAGGTACTTACTGTCCTCTGGTGGGAGCTGCCTGCTGCTGTTCTTCCAGTGCAGTGTGCTCACACTGAATTGACATCCAAATCCGCTTTCTAAACAGTCGCTGTCAGGTCACCCGCAAAGGGAGCTGAGGTCACACTCCAGTGAACTGACCACAGGACGTTTCGATGGGTTCCTGCTCCTGTTGATAACTGGTTTCTGTAATAATAAACCAAACCACAAGCCATAAATGCACTGCTGTGTGCAAAAGCGACCTCAACATCTTGTTATCCCGAGCATGAACCCTTTTGTTTCTTCATGCTGTCGTTTGCACAGTACCTTCAACACTTGAAGACTTCAATGAGTAGTAATTAAGATTGTGTTATTCGTAGTAGTAAGTTGCACAAGAAATGGCTTCACAATCCCAGACTTAGGTCTGGGCTTTTGCTCTCTGGAGTTGGTGCACTGGGGGGAGGGTGGCTGGTTCCTCACAGGACCTTGTAGCCATTTCTTGTTTCAACGTACCATGTTGATGATTATGCTCCTTTTCTCAGTCTTCTTGTCTTTGCTTATGAAGAACAGTATGAGCTGGAGAGATTTCTCTGAAAGCTTTGCCTAGAGTGTGAGCGTAAAAGAAGACTGGAAAAGTAATGGTTAATGGCATGCAGTTCCCCATCTCCCTCTCCTCTGACTCTTCTCACCACCTGCTTTGTTTCTGTTTGCTTTGCATCTGTCATCTCTGTCTGGGCTCTGGGTTAATAAGTTGATGGTGAAATGAATCCCTTTTAGTTTGTGTGAAAATTGGTTTCCATTCTGTTTGTGCATTGGGAGGGGCTTGAATTGTATGGCAGAGTGCAGGGAGCCAGAGCAGGACTGTGATCAGGAGGGGGAAGAATTAACTTGGTTTTCAGGCTGTGAGATTCAAGATGCTGATCAAGATAAAGGTTCTGATCTGAGTGAACAAAAAGCAATTAAAAGTGTTTATTAATGAAAGGTCTACTTACTGATTACCGGCATGCAAATGCTTGGGTTTCTCTCATCCAGAACAACCTGATGTGAGAAGTACTTCACAATCACTCTGATATTTCACTCCCTGCTGGTGAAAACCCTTATTCAAAGCAAATTTCCTAGAGTCTCATTTCTCTGCCTTGTAGCTGTAGAGCTCTTTCATTTCCACACAGTCTCTTGGGCTTTTATTTCTGTTAAACCTTGGAATACTGCTTTAGTTGTCCTTCCAGAACCAGAGCTGTTGTTGCTGTGGCACTTCCTTTCCAGAAAGGGGGTGATCATCAAATCTAAGTAGTTGAGAGATGAACTAAAATGATGGAGGCTCATAGGGGTTCATTATCCTTTTGTAAGAAAGTTCTTGTTTAGTAAAACTGGTCGAGATCTTGACTGTTGATAAATACAATACAAGCCTCTTACAACTGTATCTTACTGGTTTTCAACATTGTGAAATCTAGGTACCGGACAACCACCGGTATGTTTGCTTGGTCGGTGGGTACCAAACTTTCTTCTTTTGGTTGTGTCCTCTGTGAAGCAAAATTCTCATTCAGTTTTTGGTGTTGCCCCAAGTTACCTTAAAGTTGAAAGCATCAGAAATTCTTCTTGTTGGCTTTCCAAACTAGATGAGGGACTCCCTTGTGTAACATCTGTGAGCTAAAATGAGCATGGGCCCAAGCAGCTGAGCTGCCTTCGATGTCAGCCTTGTAAAACCTTGTATATGGCAAATACATTTATTTGATGAGCAAGTAAAATGTAGAGGGTTGGTTCTTCTTTCCACTAAAATGATGATGCAGCTGTTGCACAAAGCAGCTCTGGCTGCGCCACTCGACTTGCTATAGACTTTTGCAAGGCTGCGCTGAATCTGTGTGTGCATTTTACGTGTTCCAGGGTCAAACTCTACCTTCAAGTGTATTTTAGCAAGTTCCCTTGTAGGGAGACCTCCTGTGTACCACAGAGGGTAGAGTTTGGCCTCTGTTTGTGCTAGGGAACTGTAATTTTCATCGTTCCATTATATAAGCTGCAGAGGCAGAAATACCAATGATGTGGGTTTGAATCATGTGTGAAGATGTGGCACAAGAGGATGTGGTTTGAGCATCCATCCTGACTTGACTTGCTGGCACTTACAAGCTATATTCCCAAGAATTTTAACCTGCAAACCAGTTCCAGTGAAGGACAGTATAAAACTGGAGCCTGTTTTAATGCCTGCCTAGTCAAAAAATGAGCATCGTTGTCAGAGTGCCCTAAGCAATGCACCTGATGTGTCTGGCAGTAGTACATAGGGTGAATAGGGATAAATAACTTGAAGAGTGAAAAGCTTTAATCAATAAGCCTGTTTTTAAGCTGGAAGTATGTGTAGTTTTCCTGGAGGGAAACCTTTGTGAAGCCAGTAAAGAAAATTACCATGCAGTACTCCCAGGTTTTGTTCCTGATTCTGACCCTCTATGTACGCTGATGTGGCGAGTAAGATGGAATCAATCAGACTCCTGTCACGTAATTCCCAGCTGAATGAGGTATTGCCTCTGCTCCGGGGCATGGCTGACGCATTGGATACACAGGTCTCGTATCTGGTTGTAGGGTCACAGCCTTGGGCAGCTGCAGGGGGTCTTGAGGTGGATTGAACGATCTGTGGAAGACCTGAGCATCTTCCTCTTGTGTAGGACCAGGCTTCCAGGCTCTTTATATTCAGGTGGAATTGCCCAGACACCTCTTAGAAACACCTTTTGCATCTTTATTAATATGCATAAGATGCCCAAGAGGGAATCAACATCTACCTTCACGTTTTTCTCCATTTAAGAGACAGGGAAAGATGAGGTGAAGTGTCTCACTCTGGTTTGTGCTGTTAAAAAATGGTTCTTGGGAGCATAAACTTGATAAATTTGACTGAATTCTGCCTTTCTTCAGACTTGTGTATCCCACAGCCTCTGTTCAGCTGCAGCAGTTTTTAAACTTCTCTTGTATGGAAGCTTTGCTGAGCCATTCTTCCACTTTTCCTCTTGTTTTATTCCTTGCTTGTGTGATTCTTGCTGTATTTTCTGTCATCTCCTTTCTCCTTCTGCTGTCTTCTGTTCGTTCTTTTCTTGTCTCCCCACTCTCTCTCCTGGTTCCTCGTGCCCTGCATGCCACTAACCAGTTTCATTAGATATTAATTGATTTGTGAATTCAGGCTGAATTGCATCATCAGCAGATGGCGGATCCAGACCTGTTGGAGGAATCCTCTTCGCTCCTGGAACCAAGCGAGATGGGAAGAGGTGCCCCGCTACGACTTGGGTAATGGCAGCTTGGGCTCCCTTTTAGCTGGCTTTAGGATCCCTGGGATTCAGCCTCTGGAATGTGCAACCATTTGTGTGCAGTCGTGGAACTTTCCAGACTGGCACATCAAGCAGATGAAGGCTGATCTAAACCCAGCTCTTGGTCTCCATTCTTGTCCTGTGCCCATTGATTTCCCAGCCCATATTTGTGCTTCACACTTTTCTCCCTGCACAAAACCTGTACTTGTTTTTTCCCTGTAAATCTGTTCTGGTGCTTTTTCAGATGTTCTGAGCCCTCACAGCTTTGGTGAAACTCGGAACTACTCTGAGCGCCCAGTACTCTGAGAAGCTGTAGAGTTCTGTGTCTTCTTTATTAGCTGCTTCCAGGCTGTCTTTGCATGTGTGTAATTGTCTATCCAGACACAGGGGTTTGAACCACTGGGGTCTTCTGAAGCACATGCCCAGCACATAGTCAGTGGCAGCCATGGCTGCTATAATCCTTGCCATGTAATGTATCAGGATTCTGTTGAGATGAAGACTAACAGGCATAGAAACTGTATGTATAAATGCATTTATTTCTCCTCTAACCAGTGTTGTATATTTCCTTTACTAGACTATTTGATTCTGTTAAAAGGCATAGCTTGTGCTACAGTGCAGTTGTGATTTTATCTCTGTATTTAGAGGACCTGCCATTTTGCTTCAAGAACCCATTTTAAAGCAAGATTTTAGTCACTTTCAATGCGATGCTGAGCTCCAGCTGCCCTCAGTGCTTTGGGTGTTAGGCTGTGATTCCCTTTAGGTGCAGAACTTCATCTTTGTGCTGTGCCCTGGGCAGGTTTGTGGCTGGTGTGATCAACCGGGAGCGGATCCCCACGTTCGAGCGCATGCTGTGGCGAGTGTGCCGAGGGAACGTGTTCCTGCGCCAGGCAGAGATTGAAAACCCCCTGGAGGATCCTGTGACGGTAAAAGGAGCTCCTGTTTACAGCAGCAGAAGCCTCAGATGCGTGTGGGGGTCTCGGATCTATCTATCTGAGCCTCTGGCCTTCAGCGAGCTCCGTGCAGGCAGATGTTTGGGTTGTGTTCCTTTCCAGCACTTACTTGCAGCCTCTGAGGCTTTAGTGACTAATGCTTTATTAAAACAAAAATAGCAGGATGATGGTGAATGCTGTTGAAAGAGGGAAGAACAACTCGAACTCTGGACTGCAAGAGGGCACATTTGCTTCTCTGGCACAAACAACTCATGTGTGCTGTCTGAATAGGTACTAATCCTCCTCAGGAGAGGCTCTCAGGGACAGGAGCAGTCTGTAACATCTGGAGCTCATTTCCCCTGAGCTTGGACCCATTGTTTTTTCTTATTGTGCTAATCAATAATATAAACATCCACCTGAGGTTTGCTGGCTTTCTTACAGGTACAAATAGTAGGCATTGTGATTGGGCCTGATTTTACATTTGGTGTCCTTCTTTGCCCAAACTTGAGCCCAAAGAGTGCCCAAACTTTGGGTACTGTTGCTCTCAACTGCTGAAAAGAAAGGCTGCATGTAGGCTGCACTGGAACAATGCAGGGTTGAAACCCAGTAACTGCCTCTTTGCCGCTCAGGGAAGGTGGATCCTTCTCCTGTCCCACTGACTGCTGGTAGTTGACCTGTTGAATTATCTGTCTACTAGGAGAGACTTTGTTCTTATTGTGCAACACTTCCTCAAGTCGAGGTTACACCTAGTGTAATTATTCCTGAAACATGATGTTAAAGTTTCCTAAGTAAGGTAGAACAATAACTTGTCAACAAATGCAGGAAGGGGACCTGGCCACCCACTCCAGAGCAGCTCTGCAAGGAATGTGCCCTTGGCCTCCCTGGAGAGGCAAGTTGTTAAACTCCTCTTGGTCTCGTTTTCATTCACTCTTTAGCTTTTTGTGCTGTTCTGAAGTGAGCTGCCTGCAGGAAGAGCTGGTACATGTTCCATGTTCTGTGTATTACACAGAATTGATAATGGAGACTCCAGAATATCAGTAACACAAGTAGGGGTATTCCACTCTGAGGCTAAGAAAATGGGTTTCCTTGGGGACTGTTCTAGTGCTGAAAGGTCCATTCTTGACTGACTGTGCAGATACGAGCTCTGTGTGGTCGGATCCAGAGGAAGGGAAAGTAGAACTGTGCTGTAATGTGCTGTAATGCTGATTTCTGGAGCTCTTACACTGTGCTCTTCTGTTCTAGGGGGATTATGTGCACAAGTCTGTGTTTATCATCTTCTTCCAAGGCGACCAGCTGAAGAACAGAGTCAAGAAGATATGTGAAGGGTATGAAAGTCTTCCATCTGGGCAGCTCTCTTAAATACTCAAAACACATTGCCATGACTTAATACTGAGATTGTTCAACACCTGATTTCATGGTGACTGTAGCTGAAACCTATTTTGCAGTCAAACTAGCCCCTCCCCAAGCCTGGCATGCTCAAAGTAGTTGAGTGTTTCCTAGAGAATGCCTCAGACCAAGGAGGTTCAAGTGTTGAACTTGTAGACAGTCCCAGTGGGCTGTGAGCAGGTGATAGTATCATGGGGCAGACCAGCAGTGAGTACTTGTAGCAGCAGCTGCATTGGCATGATAGCAGCACCCTGAGCTGGGGTGGCTGATGGACTGTGTGACAATGCCTTCGAGCCACTTGTCACCACAGGGAGCAGAGGGCTTTCTCCCACTTCTGTTTTCTTAAGTGTTCAGCTTCTGTTTTGGCTGAAAGCAAACTCCTGTATCCACTTGATTTAAAGACTGAAACTCTGCTTGGCAGTTTCTGCTGACCAAAGCTTCTCTTAAGGTGCTTCTTGCTTTGTTCAGCCTCAGCCAGCTATTTCTCTGACTGATCTCTCTCTTCCCATCTTTGTTACTAAGGTGGCTTGCATGTCTTTCAGATTCCGTGCCTCCCTCTACCCATGCCCAGAAACACCCCAGGAGCGGAAGGAAATGGCTTCTGGTGTCAATACCAGAATTGATGATCTTCAGATGGTAAAATAAGGGGTCAATGCCCTTTTTTCTTTTTAATAATCTAGTTGAAAACTTCTTTGGCTCCTATTAAAACATGAGCATTTTGGGCCCTATTAGATGACTGTATTTTCAGCTCTAGGTAGCTTGAGACCAGCAGCTCAGCAGTGCAAGACAGATGTTTGGAGACTGCTCAGTTGTTTCCTTAGTCAGAGTTAGGATGATGGGGTGGGTTGATGTTTCTGGAGGGCTGAGTTCATTATACACATGTATAAGTACAGCATTGACAAGAGAACTGCATACCAGGGAGCAGAGAGAAGAATGCATGTGTAAGGAGATACCATGTTTTCCAGCTCTGAAAGCATGCTTGTCTGATTGCCTGCTTCATCTGCCAGAACTCTGAGAGCACTTACACTTATTTCCAAGCTGAGATAACAATGCTGACATTAACTTAGCTCTTTTTCTGCCTGTCTGTGTTCTCACGTTGCACTGTCCTGAAGAGCTTCTGCTTTAAAACTAATCTCTTGTGCAGCAGCCCGAGGTTACAATGCAGTCAAATTTAAGGGATTTCAGACAAACATGTTCAGAAACTAGAAGGAAAACTGGCTGAATTTGGAGTGCTGCTTTCATAAACTGCCTTGAGTTGGCGTTGTGGAGTGCAGCTCTTTAGCAATTTTGAAGTAGACAAGAACTCAGAAGCAATTTAATGAGTAGGATTCAAAGCTGCGTGTGCCCTGTGTCCTCCCCTTCCCTTGAGTCTAAGACTTTCCAGTCTGGAAATCTGACTTGGCCTGAGTTAGGTATGTTCCAGTTGGGAAACAGCCTCAGTAGAAAACACTTTCTCCTTTTCCCTTCAGTAAAAACCTCTCTCATTGTAATCTGTGTGTTTTGTTAAGGCAATGTGCACCTCATTTGTAGAACTCTGCTCTGCTCTTTTAACCTGGGTGGAGGGAAGAGTGTTCTCTGTGCTCTCTGCACAGTTCATTGTTTGAAATACCCACTGACCCTGGAGCTGCAGGAGGGAAGGAATCAGAAAGTAGCCCGGAAAGAAGCCTTTAAACCTTTTAGCAGAACTATGTTAATCCAGAGCCTAAAGCATATATTGTGGACATGGGGCTGTCTTGTGCATGGGATGGGGAGAGGGCTTATTGTCTGCTGGTGGGTAGGGCTTGGTCAGCCCCATTTTGCTGTGCACATCTGTATGCTTCGAGTTTTGACCAATGCTGTGGCCTCATCCTGTGCTTCCCTGTGAAAGGTGCTGAACCAAACGGAGGATCATCGGCAGCGGGTCCTGCAGGCAGCTGCCAAAAACATCCGCGTGTGGTTCATCAAGGTGCGCAAGATGAAGGCCATCTACCATACCCTGAACCTCTGCAACATCGACGTCACGCAGAAGTGCCTCATTGCTGAAGTCTGGTGCCCTGTGGCTGACCTCGATTCCATCCAGTTTGCTCTCAGGAGAGGCACTGTGAGTAGCTGCTGAACTGCAGCATCCGCAGCACGGGATTGATTCTTCCAAATGGGATCCATCCCTTGGGGCTGTTGGAATCGGTCCTCACAGAGGACAGTTTAACATGCAGGAATCATGGCTTGGAGCTGAACTTTGTCACAAGGATGTGGTGTGAAGCTATAAGTTCAGGGGAATGCTCTGATGCTGAGGCATTCTCCTGTGCTTGAAGTCTTTGGTACATTTCGTTAACCTGGCTGTGCTGCAGTCCTGCTGTTTGGATCTATAGTGGAACTTACTGAAAGGAGCTCTACAGGACATGAGCAAGCTCACCCTCTGCTCAGACACATGAGAGATGAGTGCCTTGAAGTCCTTTTATTTGCTGTTTAAAAAACCCAAGCTCACTCTTGCATGAGTTTTCTTGTCTGTCCTAATCAGACAATGCCCATCCTTACAAGTGCTGCTTCTCTTGCTACACGAAGTGGAGAGCAGTGGGAGCTTGGCAGCCTTCCTCAGCTGCTCAAGTGCATTTCTCATGGTGCAAACACACTGCAGACATGCAAGCTTGTGGTTTTCCAATGCTAACAAGGAAGTGGTGTTGTGCTCTGTCCTCCAGTGCTCAGAGGGTGGGTTTTCTAATCTTCCTCTTTGTTTAAACAGGAGCACAGTGGATCCACTGTCCCATCTATTCTAAACAGGATGCAAACCAATCAGACCCCACCAACATACAACAAAACTAACAAGTTTACTTGTGGCTTTCAAAACATTGTTGATGCTTACGGCATTGGGACGTATCGGGAAATAAATCCAGGTACATTCAGACATGGGGAAGTCCAAGACATCCCTCTCAATTTTGTAGTTATGGTGTTTCTCTCTATTGTTTGCCCTGTGTGAAAATGCCTAACAGAGTGCTTCTCCTAGTAGAGGAGAAGCTTGGGAATTACATTGCTAAATGGCATGGATTGTGCTGTGCTAAATCAGGGCTTTCCCAAGTACAGCGCATGAGGAGTGTCCTGTTTTCTCTTGCAGCACCATATACGATCATTACCTTCCCCTTTCTGTTTGCTGTGATGTTTGGAGATTTTGGCCATGGAATCCTAATGACTCTGATTGCTGTTTGGATGGTGCTTAGGGAAAGTCGGATTCTCTCACAGAAGAGTGACAATGAGGTAAAGTGGCCGCTCATGCTGAGCTTTGCATTTAAATCAGAGTTGTAGCTGGCTTACTCCATCCTTCTTCCTTCAGCTGACAATGCCCATTACTCCTTTCATTTGGAATTTGGGAAGCCTGTGGACCACAGACTAAGTGGGATAATTTCATAACAGTAGTGAGTTCCTTTGGGTTTCCTTTTGGCTATTTATAGGGAATGATTTCAGTTGTTTGAAGGAAGTGCTGTAGATAAGCTGTTGTAAACAGATCACCCAAAGCTTGGTTGGATCATAAAGGGGTTCAGTCACTGCAAAACTGCTTCCTGTATGTGTAGATCTCCAAAATTCTTCCAATTTGCTGATCCAGGTGGGTTTTGCTTGCTCAGGGCATTGGCTGACAGGAGGTGAACCAGAGTTAAGCTGCACTGAGAGAACTGAACAGGATCTGTGCTGCCTGGTTCCAAACTGTGCTGCCAGTGGGGGTTTGCATCAGTGTGTGCAGTGCGGTCTGTCCTTTTCAGCTGTGCTACTTCCTGCACCCTTAATCCCTGCCATGGGGAAATAGAAACTTCGGGCTTTTAGTCCATATGGCGGTGTTCTTGTCCTGCAGCTGACTGATTTTACTGTGTCATGAGGCAGCTTCCTTGTTCTCATGGACTTCCTTTGTTCCTTTTTGGGTTGTTTTTTATACAGATGTTCAACATGGTTTTTAGTGGCCGATACATCATCCTGCTGATGGGGCTGTTCTCCACCTACACCGGCCTCATCTACAACGACTGTTTCTCCAAGTCCCTGAATTTCTTTGGCTCATCATGGAGTGTCCGGCCCATGTTCACGAAAGGCAACTGGTCGTGAGTAGATAGTTGGTACCTAGCTAAAGAGTGACAGTGATAAGCAAGTGATTTACCTGTCCCCATTGCTCTCCATGCTCAGGAAACCAAACTTGAGCTCAGTCTCAAGTAGCACTGCAGGAGAGTGTAAACGTGCTCTCCATCAAGTTTCAAACCAGCTTGTGAAGATGTAGTTTAGCCCCTTTCTCATAGACATTCCTGCCCCCTGCATCTTTCTTCCTTGTGACTTGTCAAGAAACAGATTTATTCATTCAGGAAAATCCCTAGGACAATGCAGGAACCTTAAAGTTCTCTCTGTTTGAGACACTCCTTGAGACACAAGGGAAGAACACTGTTAGTTTTTACAGAGAAAGGACGGTGTTGCTTGTCTTAATGTTTGTATGATCTACTTCTACCCAAACAGAGATGCCTTGCTAGAGACCACTCCTCTGCTGCAGCTGAACCCTGCCATTCCTGGGGTGTTCGGTGGCCCCTACCCCTTCGGCATTGACCCGGTAGGAGCCATTCCTTCCTTTGCTGTCCTTAAAGAACATCCGTGTGTCAGCAGAAGTGCCTGTCTGGTTCACTGTATCCACAGCTCAGCCATTCCCTTAGCAATCAGTGTTGGAAATACTCCTGAATGATCACATTAATTCAGCTCCCACTGAAATGCTGGATTCGGGATGGACAGACTCGTTTGCAGGTCCATTAAAGGCCTCTTTCTCACCCTCTCTGCAGGGTTTTAATCAGAACTGGCTAGAGTTGCAAATCACTTGATAAAGTTACTTTTTGACCTTTTTCAGTCAGTCTTGGAACCTGTAACTTTTGAGTAATCCTGTCATTTTATATCCACTTACATCAGTAACACTGCTTAAAATGCTTGATACAAGACATGGTGTGTTCCACATTCACAGGAAGCGCAGAAAATCAGACCCACATGTCATTGTTCATTGAAATGGATAAATATTTTCTTTCCTGTGAAGGATACAGCCCCATTTTTCCTGCAACCTTTGCCTACCATAAAAACAAGCAGGGGTTGGTGCCTGCTCTGCTGGTGGATCAGTTGCTGTAAGTGTTCCCAGCAGGAGAGGTTGGCTGCTCGTTTCCCCAGAAGGTATCCGTGTGACAAACACACCTTGAAACCTACTCTTGCAGCCTAATACTTCCTGGATGGTTAATAGTGTTTAGCTTAAAGTGAAGGTTTTCATCCTCCTCTGGTTTCCTTTTGGTGGGTGTTGGGCTGACCTTGTCTTCTTTTCCACAGATTTGGAATATTGCCAGCAATAAGCTGGCCTTCCTCAACTCCTTTAAGATGAAAATGTCTGTGATTCTTGGCATTATCCACATGCTCTTTGGTGTCACACTGAGTCTTCTCAACCACATGTAAGTGCTTTGCTCTGTTTTCCTCATTGGGGTGGGGGGCTTCTTTGGGTGTGTGTTAGTTTAAGCTGCAGGAGCCCATCAGACTTCAACCTCTGCTGAAGGAGTAGTGCAGTTGGTCCTGTCTGGCTATGCAGAACAGTGTGTGTCACGTCGCTACTGGGTTTAAATCCCAGATACTGCTGATCCCCTGCAGTTTTGTTCCAAAGATGATAAAAGCTTTTTGCCCTACATAAACCTAATATATACACGTATACCTATATATACCTATATATATATACACATATACCTAATATATATACGTATACCTAATGCTGACCAAATGGAACATTAAACTCTCCATTTTTTTTCCTCCCCCTTGTAGCTATTTTAAGAAGCCACTGAACATATACCTGGGATTTATTCCAGAGATGATTTTCATGTCGTCACTCTTTGGATACCTCGTTATTCTCATTTTCTACAAATGGACAGCCTACGATGCCCACACCTCCAAGGATGCACCAAGCCTTTTAATACACTTCATCAACATGTTTCTCTTCTCCTATAGTGACACCAGTAATAAGATGCTTTATAAAGGGCAGGTCGGTGCTCTTGCTAAATAAGATCAGAAATGCTTCATGATGTTGATTAACCTGATAATAATTGTGAAATTGAGCAGGAAATGTTTTTTCCTCTGTGACAGAGGAAATGTGGCATCACTTTGAAGCCTGACACTGTGTAATGTTGAAGAAGGAAGAAATAATCCCTATACCAGGAATTTATATGAGTCTGAGCATCTCAGCTCTGGCTCCAAAGCGTTTGGGTTCAGATTAATAATGGAAAGTGATTAGGAATATTGTCCTGCATCTGCAGTGTGATGCCTCTAAGCTTAGCTAAGACGCTAGCGCCATTTCCTCCCAGCACTATCAGACATCTGTCAAATCCTCATTCCCTGCACAATCTTGTGGATTATTCCCTAATCTAACCCAGTACCAGTATTACATGCTGTGCACAGTCAGCTGGGGCGTGGAGGCAGGCATTAAATACAGGATTCCATTTGTTCAGTGCTGCCTGTGAGCTCTTGCTAGGTTTTGTGTGTGTGTTTGAGCATGTCAATCAGCTGAGACCTGTTTCTTTTGCAGCAAGGCCTCCAGTGTTTCCTTGTGGTGGTGGCGTTACTGTGTGTGCCCTGGATGCTGGTAGCTAAACCCCTGGTCCTTCGTCATCAGTATTTAAGGAGAAAGCACTTGGTGGGTGACTACCTCTTCTATTTTCAGTATGAAAACTAATGATGGTTGAAAAGCCACGTGTTCCACCTTGAGCTTGGATACGTGGGGTCACACTGTGTTGTGACCTGCAAAGTGGTTTTATGCATATTCCTAGGCATGAAGGCAGGTGGGTTTTACTGGAGGCACAGTGTTGCCTGCCTGCTTCTCAGATCTGCACCCAGCATCAAACCTGCTTCTAAAAACCCTGTATGTTGGTAATGATGAAAACAATCAATCTGGCTTGGGCTTTGTCAGCTCTCTTACTGGTTGCTGGATGCACTTCTGTGCCTTTGCTAGGCTGGCAGTGTAAAGGCAGAGATGTGACCTTGCTGGGGTGGCAGACTGCTCAGCTGCCTGTTGAAGCCATTTGGATGGTAAAGAATAACAATTAAAAGGACAAAACCCAAAGTAGTCTTAGGCAGTTGTTATGTGAGGGGCTATCTGTGGGGTCCTCTCTAGGTGCCCAACTGTGTGTAAAGTATCTATATATAAAATGTAGGAAGCTGGCACATGTGCACTGAGGAGACTTGCAAGTTCTCCCTGCATGTATGGCAGAGAGCTTTTGGGATGTGAAGTGAGTCAAAGACGAGTTCAGTTAAAGACACTCCCTCTCCCTTCTCTGACCATCTTTCATCCTCCCATGTCCCCTCCATTCGTCTCCCTCTCTCTTTTTGTCCTCTTCCTCCTCCCTTTCTTTTCTTCCATTCACTATCAGGAAGGGCAGCCCGTGGAGGCCCAGGTCAGCCCAGTCCCGAACGAGCAGGCACTAGAGGCAGCAGCGGCTGCAACAGTGAGTGGATTTAAAAATCACCTGATGGATTTAAAGATGGGAGTTGCCTTTCTATCTAATGATCAAGAGAGCATGGAATGTATCTGAATCCCCTAAGTGAATGACAACTGCACCTTTAGGGTGAAAAACGCTTTCTCTTGGAAAGAGCAAAGTTCAGCAAAATTGATACATTCTGGAAGAGCTACCAGGCTGAAGGATAATAGTTATGTGTGCCCAGAATGCAGGAGTGCTGCTGAACTCAGACCCTGCAGAGCAGCATGAGAATACCACATCCCCCAGGTTAAGTTCCCCTTTTCTTTCCTTTTCTTGCATATTTGTTGAAGACACATGAGGATTCTTTTCAGTGAAGCATTTCTGTTTGCATTATGTGTTCCCAAACATCATGTTTGTGATGGCCTCCCAGCAACTTCCTGTCTGTATTCATGGGATTTCTGACACCTGCACCCTTGGAGAAACTTTGAATTGAAGCTGTGATGAAGTGGTTGTGCACAAATAAGCCTTTCAGCAGCAGTTGTCTCTTCTTTGTGTCTGAACCTATAGACAGCCCTTGACTGCCAAAGCTTTCTGGTCGAGTGAAGGTTGCAGCAGGACTTGGTCCCTTCCCCAGTGGCATTTCAGACTCACAGGTCTTAATTTATAGTCCGTCGGATCACTCATGAGCATTTTCTGTCTTTGGAGGGAGGTAGAAATCCTGCTGTAGAGTGCACAGTGCTGCTTGCTGAGCAGAAAGCCAGAGGTAGTGATGTGCATTCGCTGCCCAGCATGTTTCCAATGCATGTGAGCCCTGCTTGAGGGCACTGTCAGATGATGGGACAGGTTTGTGCATCATTCTTGGTGGTAAGCTGCTATGGGGAGGAAGCCTGCCATGAGTCCGGTGTTAACTCTGCAGTGATCACAGTGAAGTGGGAAGAGCTCCCAATGCTTTCAAAGTTCCAGCTCAGGTTGTGGATTATTCCTTTCCATTGGGAGCGCAGTGTTGGTACGGCCGAGGTCAGATGGGGAATGTCAGCACAAATGTCTAAAAAAGGAGCTGCTTGCACAACGTGGAGTTCCCAAGTAAGGGAAAGTCTGGTTTCCCAGGAGTGCTGAGAGTTCGCCTGGCGCTGGTGGGGAGCAAGTGTGTGTGTTCGTGTCAGTCTCTTCTGCTTTGACTTGCCACGATGTGACTGCTCCATTTACAACAGCCGTGGTGTGTGAGTGCCTGTCCCCAGCTGCTGGGCAGAACGTTGGTCTGTTGCACGTCGGTGCCAGCAAATGTCCTCTTGAGAAATGTGCCTTTTATTTCACTTGGGGCTGCAATTACTGTGTAGAAATGTATGCAGTACTCACTCAGACAGACTTCTTTTCCCCAGCCCTAGCAGGAATCAGCATCTTTCCCATCCAAGCTGGGAAATAGAATTCTCCAGCTGGTTTAACCTGAGCCTTCATACTTAATGTTTTGTTTCCTTCTGTGAGCTGCTGCTGCACGTGGACTCATAAGAAACCCATGCTCTTGCAGTAAAACACAAACAACACTTTGCTCTTTCTCTTTCTGCACGTGTTAGGGAACACACAACTTCGGTGGGATCCGGGTGGGCAATGGCCCAACTGAGGAGGATGCGGAGATCATTCAACATGACCAGTTATCTACCCATTCCGAGGAGGGGGAGGAGGTAAGCACCACGCTCTCTCGGGGCAGTGTTCCCAGTAGCAGAATGTGCTAGTTTTTTGACTGCGTTTCCTGATTTCCAAGCTGTTTAAATAGCAACGCTCTTAGCGAAGTGTTTTCATAGCAGTTTTTGTACAGATTATCCCTTGCTTGTTCCCAGGACTCCAGAAAAAGCAGTTTAGTTTGCATATAAAGAGAACTGGGGCTCTGTTTGTCCTCATTAAAAAGAGCCATCATCTATGGGGCTGCGCAGTGAGAGCTGCAGAGTACTCCTGGGTGGCTCATGCAGCCTCTGCTCCAGCTGAGGAGCAGTGCTGGTGCCTGCTGCTCCAGGGTCAGCAGAAACCCAGGGCTGTATTTCTGGAGCAGTGGAATCTTGGTTATGTCCATTTTGATGGGTGGGGATAATATTAATTGCTTTGCCTTACCTAAGTTGATCTCATGTAGTTTGGGTGTATTCTGATGCCTCTTGAGCAGTGTCTTGCCTCTGTCGTGCATGTGATGTGTTACTGCTTTACTGTGTCGTGTTTAGGAGGGAATTATTGAATGTGTTCATGCTGAATGTGATGGAGACCCTGCACTAAATGTAAACTTATGTTTTCAAGCCTACAGAGGATGAGGTGGTAAGACTACAGGCAGCTTTGCCTTCATGTGTATCTGGACCATTTCCCATTGGTGTAAAACACATGCTGAGTTAAACATGCCACAACATCTTGTTTTCCAAAGGATCTGGCTACTTCCATGTTACAGGCCATTTTGAATTGCTCATACATTCATGCCCATTAACAGACCTTTAATTACTTCACCTGCACAGCTTGTTTGCCCGCCCCTCTGTTGCAGATCTTCCTTAGCTTACCCAGAAAGCTGGGAGTCTGAAACTGAAAAGTTTCTGCTTTTAAACTTCTGCAGGAGTCTCATTTGCCTTGTGCTGTGTCTTTGGTCATTGTGCACTGCAGAAAGCCCTTCAGAGCTATCTTTGCCCAAACTATCTGCTATTATAAGGATAATTGAGGTTGTTGCCAGTCAGCAAATACAGCAAAACCAGTCCAGCTTCATACAGCTCATCAGCTATAGAAGGGAAGCTGTGTTCTGAGAAACTGCTCATTCATGAACACTTGTAGCAAGCAGGGAGTATTAAAGAAATAGGGGTTTTTAGGACTACCCATGCAGGGTTGGTTGTAGGCTTCAGCACTCTCAGGTAACCAATTCTATTACAAAACTATAAATGCCATGAAATGAAAGCAGCTTCCCAGCAGTGGTGCTGCTGTGGATCGGGCTGAAGGTGCTTCTGCCTAGAGCTCTATTACATACAGGGGCATCTGGAGCTGAGGGGGCACAGAAACTGTTCGTTTGGGCAGGCTCAAGTGGAGACCTTTGCCGTTCATGTTCTGTGCAGAAAGAATTGGGCTTTTGACGTCTGATTTAACTTGTTTGCCATAGTTCTTGCCCTGGATACACTAGGGGAGAAAGAGGAATATAAATAGCTTTCTGTGCATGCTTAGAGCATTAGTCACTTGATGTATTTAAAACATCGTGTTCACTTAACTTAAATAAGAGCAGTTTCTGAAGCATGGATTAAATCCAAAATGCAGGGAATGCTTTCCCAAGCTGCAGGATAAGGAACTGGCCCCCATGGCAGA
Source organism: Coracopsis vasa (assembly GCA_026283785.1). NCBI lineage: Eukaryota > Metazoa > Chordata > Aves > Psittaciformes > Psittacidae > Coracopsis > Coracopsis vasa. The sequence continues at coordinate 27,259 of JANHGB010073433.1, forward strand.
CTTCCTTATAAGTTCCTTTATTTCAGAAAGCTACCAAGACCCAGAGGCTTGGCCAGTGAATGGAGGCCAATGTGACCCTTTCACAGTTGCTTTGTGCATTAGTTTTGCTTTCCAAAGGGCACGTTTGTATCTTCAGAATGCTCCTGTCCTGTAGCAAAGGGACATACGCAGCAGTGTCAGCTTGGAATACTGTCTCCTTTTGTGTAGCAGTACATATCACGTACTGGTGAATTCATGTGAACACGACCTTGCTGCTGAACAGTCTTTTCCTGGCAAAGCCCATGGCTCAATTTGAAATACCTTACTTTGATATGCTAGAATGTGAAACCAAGGATGCTGAGACTGCAGCAATGAACCATCACCCTACCAAGGAGTTTTCCTTCATAACCCCTCCATGCTAAACCAGGAGAAGACAGTGTCAGTGCGTGACCTCAAGCACCATGTCCTGGGTAGCAGCCCCAGCAGCGTGCTGGCTCAGCTCTCCCCATTGCCCGTGTTCTCTTTGCAGTTTGACTTTGGGGACACCGTGGTGTACCAGGCCATCCACACCATCGAGTACTGCCTGGGGTGCATTTCAAACACTGCATCCTACCTGAGGCTCTGGGCTCTCAGCTTAGCCCATGCACGTGAGTATTCCTTGTGGAACTGAGATTTGGATCAGTGTGGATGTGGGAATGCAGGGAGCCTCTCAGAGCTCAACTCTCAAGCGCTGCTGGAGAACAGAGCTGTGTGTGCACCAGCTGGGAGGAATGGAGTGTGAACAGCAGTGTCTGCTTGCACAGTGCTCTGCTCAAAGGGAGGGATGGAGCTGAAAGCACTGAATGAGCTGCGGAGCAAAGGCTCTGCCCTGCACCGTGGGTGACAGTTGGAGGCAATGTCCTGACACACCTGGCTGCAGAAGCTGTTGTCCCTCCTGTTTCCCACCCCACTGCAGTGGGAGTTTGCTTGACTTGAGTTTTGGCTTGAAGTGAATGGAACAATCCCTCCACTCACTGAACCCTCTTCTCCCCACCTCCTGCAGAGCTCTCGGAGGTGCTCTGGACCATGGTGATCCACATTGGCCTCAGTGTGAGGAGCCTGGGGGGAGGCTTGGGCCTCTTCTTCATCTTTGCTGCTTTCGCCACCCTGACGGTGGCGATTCTGCTGGTCATGGAGGGGCTGTCTGCTTTTCTCCATGCTCTTCGCTTGCACTGGTGAGTTACTGGGGCAGCAGGAGCTTCAGAGCTCTTTGGGCAGGAAAACTGATGCCACCTGAGCTATGCAGAGGTGCCATCCTCTAGAAAATGGTATTGACACAGGCAACTGTGGCTGTAAAATGGGGGTTGTGGATGATACTGAGCTAGGATCAGTGTTGGAGCCCCACAAACCTGCCTGAACACCTGAATGTCCTGCAGCAGATGTGCTCTGACAGCAGGAAGTCTCTAACAGGGTCAGAGATTTCAGGCTTGTTTCTAGTGATGCAGCACTGTCCTGATGGGGCGTGTGACCATTGCTTAGAAATGATGGAGAGTAACTGGTCCCTGCTTGAAAATCAGACTAGAGCTTGGTGAGCAGTGGGATGGGATGGTTGTGCTGGATAGATGAGCGAGTTGTGGCTCTCAGTAGGGCTTTCTTGTTCTGTCTTTTGGTTCCACTGTTTGCTTTCCTTAGTGAGCAATAGCTACTGACTGCAGTTACCTTCCCATGGTCTCGTTCCTCTTTGCTGTACCTTGCACTGAATAGGGGCAGCTTTGCCCTTGCCCTTTGGGGTGCTGAGGAATGGCAGCTCTTTCTTGCTGGCCCTGCTTATTGGCAGATGCTTTTGTAGCCTCTTTTCCATGATGATGAAGCTCCTGCGATGCATCCAGCCAGTAAACAAGGAGGAATTACCCATGGAGCGCTCGTTGCTTTCTCTGCACCCAAGTATGGGAAGTATCCAAGAGCTTGCTCTAATCCCTACTTGAGAGCGCTCATTGTTCCCTTCAGCTTCCCTGGTTCCCACTGGGTGGGATCACAGGAGCAATGTGGGAACGGGCTCTGCTGGCCGAGGGCTCTCCTCAGCCCGAGGTGCCGGAGAGGATGCCTGTGCCCTGTGCAGCTCAGGTCACTGCCATCTTGCCTGGTAAATGGAACAAAGCGAAGCCCCATGGAGTTCACAGGGAACGTTCTGCCTCGCTTCAATGGGAAGCAGAGGCTGTGAGCAGCGAGCGGCAGAGGAAGCCGTGGGGGGAAAGGAAACGGCCTTTTTGTCCTGCTCCTGCTGCTGGGGAGGGAAAGCCCTGTCCTGGTCCCTCCCTGATGGGGGGGTCCCTGCGGTGTCCCCTGCGGTGTCGCCATCTTGTGCTGCGGGAGCCGGGGGCTGCTGGAAATGGCTGCTGGCCGCTGCTGCTGCCTGTCCTGGCAGCCAGCCTGGAAATCCTCCTGGCCGGCCCTCGGAGCTCGCTGCTCCCTGCCTGCTGGTTCCTCATCCCCGGCCCTGTCACTGTGCTGAGCCGCTGCGGCCGTGTGACAGGAGCTCTGCACACCCTGCCCCGTGTCCTGCTGCAGCATCCGAGAGGAGCAGAGCGCAGGCAGGGTCCTAATGCAGGCAGGATCCTAATGCGTGTGTGGTGGCTTTGACCCGCAGTTGCTTGTGAATCAGCTGGGTTTCAGTCTTGCCCCTCTGGGCTGCACATCTCTGAGCAGCAGGAGCTGGACGGTCCTGAAGGGCTTTGCTTGGCAGGCTCAGTGCGTTCCTCTTTACCCAGAGGGATAGGCTAAGGTAAAGCATGGTTGGAGATACCTGTCTTGTGTTGGTAACCCCAGGCTCCCTGGTGGGTACCACTCAGAGAGCACCTGGGCCAAGTGAACTGGGGGCTGCAGCTCAGCCAAGAGGTTTCTCTCCCATTGCCAGGCCACCTCCAAAGGGGGGGGGGTTAAAACCTGCCTGGAAAGATGCACATCCCTGAAATGGCACAAAGAGGAACGTGGCTGAGCTTCAGCAGCCCAGGGCTCGCTGCTGCCGTGCAGAGCAGTGCAGGGCACCCATGGGGAGCTGCAGCTTTCAATGAAGTTGTATTTTCCCTAAATACGTTGAGGCAATTTTAGTGGTTCTCTAAGAGAGAACCTGCTCGAGCTTAGGGCCTGGGAAGCAGGTTACGGCAGTGTTTCAGACTGAATGGAATGACCTGGGGTTTGCTGGGATATCACAGGGAAGAGGGAGGCACCTGCAGTGGGTCAAGGAACACGCTGTTACCATTCCTTTTTGGTCCTGGATGTGAGATGGGGATGTTTGCAGTGGGGTGTTCCCTGTTGGGGAATGGGGGGGGGCACACAACACGTGCAGCTGTGCCGGGAGGAGCAGGTCAGGTTTGCTGGCAGTGGGAGAAGGTCCCCTCTCAGGAATTGTGTAGGTGTGGGTGGTTCTTCCTGGAAACCAGGAGGAATCCAGTGTGTGTGTTGGGAAAGCAGCACAGCGTGTTCCATGTGCTCCGCCTGTCAGCCCCCAACGGGGGAGACTTGGGCCGTGCTTTCCCAGCGCGCATTCCTTGCGCAGGCTGGGCTGGGGTGGAGGGAGCGCTGCGAGTGCTGTGCCGGGATTGAGGCACGTTGGGCCTCCCCTCCCTCCCCTCCCTGTACCATCCCTGCTCTGGAGTGCCCGGCCTTTCTGTTTGCTCTTCAGTAATGGGGCTTGATGGGGATGTTTGCTTTAAAGCAGCCTTTTTGAAGCCCCTCAGCTCCTTTGCTGCGAGCAAACACAGACTTTGTCCTAAAGAAGTTTGTGACTGAATCCCAGCATCAGGGGTTGAGGCAGGAATGGTCTCAGTGGTCCTGTTTTCCTGTGGAAAGCAGTCTTTTCGGTGCAGGTTTGGGTCTGATTTGGAACCAGAAGCTCTTTTCCCTAGAATATGTCCCATGCCCAGCCCACAGCTAGAAATACCGGGTAGCAGTTGCATAATACAAGCAAATTAGGTTAATTCAGAGCAGTGAGGAGTGAGTGGGGTTTATATCACTCTGTAGGAGAGAGGTTGGTGTTAAATGAGCCCTGTGATGTAGGGGGGTCAGTTCCAGAGCCTGGAGCAGTCAAACCACATTGTTACAGTGCCAGCTGCCTACTGCATTCTTCCCCAGAGCTTCATCACTGGTGGGAGATGCTCAGTGCAAAGCTCAGCACTGGGGCTGGTGCAGTGATCCTGGGAACAGCCGCTGGAAAAGGGCCTTGGATGCTGCGTGTTCCTGAGGACACTTCCAGAAGGACCCCACAGAATGACTGAGCCCTGGTAACTTGGTTAAAGAAATGGTTTCCCTCCTTCCTCAGCCCTGAGCAGCCTCTCCTCGAGCTCCAGCCTCCCAGTTGTAAGCGAGTGTGGCCAAGGGGATGCGGGGCCAGCTGGAGCAGTTCATCACCAGGGTTAAGGTTTCATTGGCAGTGCCTCTGTGTGACTCAGATACCCAACCCTCTGCCTCCAATTTCCCTTTGCTTACAGAATAGTTCCTTAGACACAGGATCCTCATGGAGATTATCAGGGTTCCTGCAGCCTGGAGCCGGTTGGCAAGGAGCCCTTCCTCCCACACGGAAAATCCTGCTCATCCTAGGGATTCCTCTGCAGATCTGCACGAACAGGCAGCAGAGATGAGCACAAAGCTGCTGTTCTGAACTGTGCTGTTCCCTGCTGGGAAACCACTTCTTGCTGGCTGAAATACCGGACTTTGCTGGTTCCTGACTGGGCAAAGCCTGATCCAAGGCTGCTTTCCTGAGTATAACTGCACCGTGTGCACTGCGTTCATGGCTCTGCGGTTTGCTGCCACCTGATTCCTGCAGAGACTTGGGGGTTTCAGTGCATCACGCAGTGGAAAGTGTTCCTCACGAGGCTCCTGAAGCAGGGAGCTTGTTTGTGTGCGATTCGGGATGCTCGGGTTCTCTTCCCCTCTCTGGCTCCTGCTGCCCATTGGGCAGTTCCCTGGAGCGCTGCTTTCTCTAAGCAGAGTTCATTAGGGAAGCAGGGAGATGGGGCTGGGTTAATGTTCAGCTGGAGGCGAGAGGCACAGCTCTGCCTCTGCAGCAGTCGTGGGCAGAAACCAAGCAGCCTGCAGTAAATAAGCAGAAGTAGCTGGTGGGGGAGGCTGAGCACAGCATCGCGTGAGCCAGGCTTGCTCTAACTAAAGGTGATGCAGAAAGGCTCTGTGCTCCCTGGGGATGCTGGGGCAGGGAGCTCAGCCCAGTTCTGGTGCCCTTTTCTTGCCTGTGGGGGTAGGATCAAGGTACCTGCAGAGTTCTGCTCTGCTACAGAAGCAGCAAACAGAAATGTGGGCTTTGTGCTACGTTCTAATCCCAGATCTTCTCTGTAAAGCTTGATTTTGGATAGTCAGTAATCACACTCGGCTTCTTGCTAACCCATAGCAGAGAGTTCCCTTTCTCATGAACCCTCACTCTTTTTTCCCTTGCAGGATTGAGTTCCAGAACAAGTTCTACACTGGCACTGGATTCAAGTTTCTCCCTTTCTCCTTCGATACCATCCGCGAGGGGAGGTTTGACGATTAAGTGTCCCCCCTTCAGCCGTGCTCCTCGTGGCCAGCCCTGTCCCGTGTGTCCCAGTTGCATGTAACCCTCCCATAGTGAACGTAACTTATTGCAGCACCCCAGAGCTTTGCCTCTGGGGTAGTGAGTGACACTGGAGCAAGGAAACTCCTATCCCTAAGTTTACCACTGCAGAGAGCAAGTGCGCGAGGTGTGTGAGCCGGGGTGTGCAGCCATGGCTCAGGGGCCACACAGCACATGGAGAAAGGGCTGAACACCCTCAGCCTGCACAAAGCTGCTCGGGAAGGGGAAGTTTGATGTGTGCGTCCCATGTCCCTGCCTCTGAGCAAACAACCTGGGAGCAGGCGGCAGCCTCGGTGCTCCCACGTGTGCTGTGCTCCCATCTGTGTCTCATCCCGGGCAGGGATTCGTCTCTTTTAGGTACTG
>JANHGB010073434.1:0-20063 GCA_026283785.1 Coracopsis vasa
CCTGCCCGCATCCTGCCTGCTCTATTGTAGCGGCTTTTCCATTACATCCTCGTGTTCACTCCACTTTTCACTCCTGTTGAAAGTAAAAACACACTGGTGGCATTTACAGATTAGGAATTTGTCCAGAAGTTCAAACAAGCTACAGCACGTTTTCTTTTTAGTACAAGATTCAATCCCCTGTAGGATAAAAATGATATTGTGTGCATGTATAATCTCTGAAACAATTCTAATCACCTATGTTATTCAGGCAATCTGGTATTTCCATGAAGCCAGTGTAGTATTCACAGCATAACGAATAGACAGAACCCTTCACATTGAAAAAACATGGGCTATTGAGCACAAGTTACTCCTGGGGATATTCTGACTGGACACAACAGGAAAAATTTTCACAATGATAACAATCAGCCATAGGAATAATCTCTCCAAAGAAGTTGTGGATTCCCCAGCATTGGACACCTTTAAGATTCAGCTGGAGAGGGTGCTAGCTAGCAGTACTAGGTTTACAGTTGGACTTGATGATCTTAAAGGTCTTTTCCAACTCTAACAATTCTATTATTCTACCCCCAAAAATAATTTTAATACATTTTTTTCTTCAGCTTTCTAAAGGGATGACATTTACCCAAAACAAATGTGTGCCTCTTGCTTGCATCAGTTCATCGCAGTGTGCATTCAGCATGTGATTCAGGGGTGCAGCTGATGGAGTGGTTAAATGTGCGAGAGAGGGAGGATAGCAGGGCTAACATCTGAAAGGAGAGCAATGTACCCACTGTGCCATAAGGCATAAAGCAAGTCAGAAATACGACACCAGTCTCAGAGAATTTGACTTTTATAAAAATGAAAGATGACTAAACTGTGAATTATTGTGCAGAATGGCCACCTTCCTGTAGGATCAGGTTTCTTAGCTACATTGGGTAGGAAATGGTCTCTTACCTGCCTCTTTTTTTAACAGGATACTTTGATGAGAAACTGTACCTACTCTTGCAAGTAGCAAGCATGTTCAGTGGCATCTGAACATACAGGCACACTGATGTTTAACTGAAATCTGGATCCTGTCAAACCCTGTTTTAAACAGCCATACCCACAAAATATCTTGCCTGGCATACAACAATATCAAGAGGTCACTTCAGTCTTTCTAGAAATTTTAAAAAAACTCTTTCTATCATGAACACTCTATGCTTCTTACCTCCATCCTCATCTCCTCTTGGCCTGCTTTTCTTACTGAAGTGTTTAAATGCCTTCCAGGAATACATTATGTGAACTGACTAAGACCTGTCACATGTTCTTTCCATCCTTCTCTCATCCCTTCCTCATGGAAAAGTATTTATCCAACTTGTTGATTCATGTAGTTATGCAAGGTAAATAGCAGGGTTTCACCTTTCATCCAGAAAGTCTTTTATGGACAGCAAGGTAGGGATCGGAGTATGAGAAATGCATTCCAAAATACATTCTCCCAGATTTCTAAACATCTTCAAAACCAGAACAGAGGCTAAGCCATCATAGCCATTCGATTATCTGTTATATCAGCATATAGCAGGAATCAAAGCAGAATCTGATATTGTGTTTCTATACTGACATAAAGTAGGATAGAAAAAAGTGTCAGCAGAATAAAGAGAAAGGACATATGCAGAAAAACACTCACAAAACTATTTCAGAAACAATGCTAAAAACAGTTATTGTGTATGTTGCGCCAAAGCTCCAGGCAGTTATCCTAGGATGCCCCAGCTGAACAACTAGGGAGCGCTGTGCTTCCTGGCCAAGCATCTGCTCTGTGCTCTGCTTAGCACAGTGGAACAGGACAGCCTGCTGTCCTTAATGGCCAGATACTGACAGCAGTTTTAAAAAACACAAATGCCAGGGAAATACCTGACTAAGAGTGATTTTCAGAATAAAACTATGAGTTTAATAAAAAGAAATCACTTCATCCAGCAAGGTGGGCCTGAAGAGACACGTTAGCTGGCTGCTTTCCCTGCTCGGTGGGTGAGCTACCTGCCTCCCAACAGAGCACTGGGAAAGCCTAAGCGTTTATTTAAAACATGTATGGGTAGCAAAAGCTGACACACCAGCTTCTGGCTGCCATAAGCTTACTCCCCACTTTGACCCAGCTGGGTGATTTCTGCTGAAAGTGAAACTGTGCCTCAGGGGAATTTAAGGTTCAGCTCTATTTTAGCCTGAAACAAGTGCGCACCTCACATGAGCCAGAAAGGGACTGTAATTGCTGGGTAAAATTAGACTTTGGGGAACATATTTCTCCTTGTACTGCTGAAGAACTGCCTCTGTGGGTAACGCAAACCAAACCCATAGGCTCAAAAATTGAAGTGCTGTAAGAGAGCACATAACTTAATGACATAGATTGCCAATGTATTTTATACTAAACATTCATTAGATTAAAAGAAGAGAAATAACTCAGGGAACAAATCTCCTTTTTTTTTTCCTGTTGAGCTGACGAGTTCTTATCACTGTTGATACTTACTTTGGAATTTGACAAATTAAAAAAAACATGTTCTTAGACCTGGAAAAATTCAAGTGAGAAGTTACAGGAAACTTTAATGGTCATAAAATGTGCAGTCTCTCAAATTTGGCTGACAAAATCACTTCAGCTGACAGCTTCTGTTGTTAGGAATGTAATGGGTTTAAAAAGACATGGGAAGCAAATTATAGGTTCTCTACAAATCAAACTCACCCATTTCTGCGGTGGGCAGCAGTCACTTCTGCAGGTCTCTGCCAGGCAGAGCCCAGGGTAGGACGTGTGCTACACCTGCAAGGGACTGACATGAGACATTTGTGAGATGAATACATTGAATTGCCAGAAATACTTTGCAGCGATGTGGAGTTAAATTTGCAAACTTTTGTCTTTGGTTCACAGTGTTTAAGAATTTATTTTTTTTGACTACATCACCTGGCGCATACTTTTGAAGGACCGCTGCGTACCATTCCTGGGTAGCATTCTGTAGTTTTCATGGGAACACGCTTAAATTACTCTCAGTTACCTTTATTGGCTGTGACAAATTTTGTGTCACATTTATCTTCCTCTCACCTCCACTTTTACTTGGAAAAAACCCTTTTTGGTAAAGCACACTTGTTGTGCTGTGGAGCCAGGGGGAAGACAGCAGGAAGCAATGGAAGGAGGCAATGGGGCAGACGGAACAAGAGGGGATGCCCTGGCTGGTTTATTCAGTGCCTGCTCCACTCCCTCCAGGGACTCTTGGGGATAGTGAGGAATGGTGGAAGGTGTGTTGGCATCTGCTGCACAGATGTGAGGGTGCGAGTCCCCTCACGACCTCTTTCTCCACTCAGTAGTGGCAAAAGGTTGTGACTGGCTTTGTGGCAATCATTTGCCATCACCATCTGATTTAAAGCTGCTATTACAAGTGGCACACAGAAGTCATTCCCCATGCAGCTCTATCCAAAGTGGCACTTAACTGTGCTGAGTGAATGCTGATGAATATTCTTTAATTAAAGCGCTATAATAAAAAACACAGAACATCTGTGCCAAGGTGCTAAGTAATCCATCTAAACAGATGTCTAATTTTAAGTTCAGTCATATTACAGAAATATTATATAAAATTTTCAAATAGGAAATACACTTGCTGCTTTTCATATACTTAATGCAAATCTTCTCAGCCTGCTTTTGGTTTTATTTGATGTTTAGTGAGTTATTCCCCTTTGGGCTTCCAGTTAAGAAAGAGACACACTCTGTTGGTAGAAGAATTAAAAAAATTCCCCTTTTCTTTTACTGTGATTTAGCATCGTTGCATTTATTGCACCTAAACTACTGCAAACATATATGCATGCAGACATGAACTTTTATAATAAATGTAGTTTTAAGAAAACATGTGGAATTGCTTGCATTGCAAACAGTCTTTTTGAAAAAGAGATCTCTGCTTGAACAAACTGACCTCCTTAAACAGCTCTGCAGTGCATCATGAGTCTCTCCTTTTAGTAGGGAGACTGTGGGCCCCAGCATAGCCTCACCACTGACCTTGAACACACCAAAATGCAACATAATCCTGAACTCCGCACTGGAGAGACAGCAGCCTGAGCTCTACTAACAGGTATCTTCTATAAAACACAGAGCAAGTTTTCATCCTTGAAAATAATAAGTCAAAAATCAAAAACATTTCCAGGAATGATTCAGCTGATATTAACAAACTAGATTCGTATACTGGCAGTCTTTCACTCCTTATTTTATATCCTTGTTTTCAGAAAGGAAGTTATAGACCAGTATAGCTGCTGCTCCTCCAGTTGCTAAAACTTGCCCAGCACCTACCAGTCATTAAAAATATGATGATACCTTCTACTTTTTTGATACAGACTTCTCTTTACCTTTAAGGGTCTGCCCCTTTCACTCCAACCTTGGTATCACAACTCATCCTGGGGCAAAATGCCAGCTCTGGTAGACTTTTGCTGAAAGGTCAGAGTTCTGGAAATGGTTGACAGCCGCCTGGGCACTGGGGAGCACGGGTGGCCTGGGCAGCAAGCTGCGCTTGGTATGGTTTCGGTAAAAGGTTTCTGCAATAAAGCCCTCTGCTAAAAATAGTTTAACTTCAGGTTTGTCACATTCTGCCACGGTTTCCCAGAAACCCAGAGGAATAAAAACATGTTTTGATTGTGTTTCCTGATAGCTGAAGCTTACCCTAACTAAAGCTTGTCAGTCACTACCCTACAGGCAGAATAACACGAGGAATGATATTTATTAAAAAAACACAGAGAAAAAGAAAAGGGGGAAGTTCGCTGAGCAGGGGAGTGTGAGCCTCACTTACAAACCTAAAATATAATGAGAGGCTGGGGTGCCAAAAGACCTTTTTGTCTGCCAGTTTTTATGTGAGATGGGTAGCTTTTTCCAAAGGAAAGTGGAAATGACCCCGACAATCTGCCCAGGCCAGTGGCCACCGGAGCCATAATCAGAAAAATAAGAGGGGAGGAGGAGGCTGGAAATAAAGCTCCTTGTGTTCTAGAGGAAAAGTGATCTGGGAAGGTGAAAGAGGGAAGGTTTGGGGTGCAAAAAGTCTGTGTGCAGTGGAAAATGCAGGAAATGTTCAGTTGTCAGAAAGGACAGAAATGGTGTGTAGGGATGACCATAGCGAGAGGATGGAAGAGATGCATGCAGCCCAGGCAGAGAGGCTGTGTACATCAGGAGGGTGAATAAACACAGGTGTGGGGAGAGAGAGAAATCAGGGCAACAGTGAGTGAATCCCAGGGAGAAGTGGTGATGGGGAAGAGATTGGTGGGATCACAAAATGCAGGCAAAGCTAGAAGCTGGAAGTTTTTGTGCCCTTCTTTCCAAATGGGCTGAGTGATTGCCAGGTTCTCTGAATGGGCTGAAAGGTCGTCTTCTCTTAGACTACAGCTACTGCATTGTTAGGTTATCTCAGACACATTCTCCTTCTGCCTGAAAACTTTTCCTAGGTGGATTTTAAATTTTTTCTCATGTTTGTCCCAGATTTCCTGGCATGCAGCAACCTGATCAGAGTAATTCCTCAGGTATTGCAGCTTGTGTGCTGTGTGTCTCCAAATCCTGAGCAAGTCCACTGTGGAGCGGTTGCCAGCACTTTCAGGAAGAAGCAGCTGTGCTGTACATTAACTTTTCTGCGCGTACAGGAAACCCAGGCTGTCCAAGGCCTGTCTGTATTCACAGTGTGTGAACAGTGGGGGTCAGTATGAAGTTATTGTGGAGGTACTGCACAGCCTGTGCCAGGCAGTCTTTGCATAGGGACCTTTAAAAAAGTCTGGGGTTTGCTTGTTTTAATAAGATCTTCCAATGTTTTTTTGTCAAGAGCTGTAGAATTAACTAACTCATGCTTCTGGCTGTCGATCAAGTAGGCCTCCATCGCCTCCTGGGAAAGCATTACTGAGGCATGCAGCTAAAAGCAGTGTGTCCAATTTAATTCTTTTCTGCTTTGAATGCACCTAGGCCATTTTCTTATATTTCTGCCTGCACATGGGGATTGGTTATGCCTGTGCCCCAGTTCCCGCTCTCTATATAGTCATGCTCCATGACCTACCCCATAATGACAAAAAAGAAACCCCTCCAAGGAAATAACTCTTGCTCCAGGGAAATGCCAGCTAAGCAGTTACAATTGTCTGCATGTGGTAGCAATAAAAGGGGGGAGGCAGAGGCTAGGGAGCAGATGATCCAGCAGGATGGGAGGACAGAGCCTGGCAGGCAGCTGGGTGGGATGTCCTCAAGGCGATCTGATTTGCTGTCCTGGCTGGGCTGCTGAGATCAGTGTAATAGCTGCCTCTGATTTATGTTTGCAGTAGCAAAAATGCTGGGCAGCAAGGAGTAAGTGTTCCTGTGTGAATGGTTTCTAGAAGGCAAATGCCTTGATGGAGCGAGAGGAGAGGAGAGGAGAGAGGAGCTAGAAAAGCTGTCACTCGATTTTATTGTGCTATTGACCCTGTCAGGATGTGAGGGAAGACAACCTGATGTATTGTGTTATGGCTCTACAGAGAGCAGCTTGAGCTCTCCACAGTGCTCCTTAATCGATCCAAGTGCAAATGGAAACCCAGTTCCTTGGGCTGTGGGGCTGCAAGCAGCTACACAAACAGGCAGCCATCTCACTCCTTCTGTTACAGTGTCCTAATGTTGTGCATTTATGGTGCTTCTACGCTTGAATGGATCTTAAATCTTTGTGAATGTTCATCATCTGGTCTTTAAGCTGTGTCAGCCTTTGTCATCTGAAGGGCAATACCTTTATCATCGTAAATTTATGGTAATTGCATGCAGTCTTGGCAAATGCACTTCTGCTTTTTCTGTGCTCTCCACAGACATTCCTACAGCCTTCTTCAAATCTACCACAAGATTTACCTTCATTGTGACTCCCTGCTACCTGATTACAGCTTGGCTGCTAGTGAACTGATTCTATTCCTTGTTTTCTGTAAGGACCAAAGCAAGAGAAAACATAGCAAATGCTGTATTGATCCAGTCAGTTACTGTTTTGCAACTTAGCATACATAATTCTCAGAACAGCAAGCTTTCTAAAGCAAGGATTTTCTTTTCATCCTTTTTTGTGTAGTTTCTAACACAATGGACTCCAAATCCTTGATGTGTGCTGTATTACAGACCAACAAATCACCATCCGGTTTTTGGTAGTAAAGAGAACAAAGGAGACAAGAAGGAGATGAAGCTTTATTTCTAAGGGCAGTGCAGGGGAAATGACTAAGAGGAACATTCTGTGGTCCAGTGCACCTGCTTTTGCAGGTAGTATAAATGATCCCTTACAGGCTTCTTTGTCTTCACGCACAGTGCAGGACCAGCATCCAAGAAAAAGAAAGCATAGGGTTAAGAAATGGCTAGCACAAAGAAAGGTCTCTTTTCCCAGCAAGCATACTCTTCAGAGTGCTGCAAGGATTTGTCCTTGGATCTCAGTCATTTCTAACTTACATGAATGTATCCAGATAAATATCCCCATGTGAACTGGTTAAAATATGAAGACTGAAGTGTTCTAAAAGCTGAATGAGCTGTATGTGTATTAGCTGGAGAGGAGGAAATATCTGGAACAAATGGATTTTTAGAAATATCTTATGGGAGTGTGATGTAATATAGTACCAGGGAGGAGGTAGATACCTTATTTTATTAGACAGTCTTTATCTCCTCTATTATTTGTTTCCTTTCTTACTACTTATTTATCTTAGGAAGTAACGCAGGAATTAACTTGAACAATATAGGAAAAAAATGACACTCATTGAAATTAAATGCTTGTTGTATTTGATAAATGTGTGGGCACAAAGGTATATGCACCAATGTGTGTTGACCGCTTTGCAGGATCTTTGCTTTTCCTCTTGTTTACTAAAAAGTTATAGTTTATGCTGTGAAAAAGCATATGGCTAGTTACATCCAATTCTGCTGCCTTTTTTGTTTTTAAGTGGAGGCGATTCACCATGTGTTTTGCGTTTTGTAGGAATACAGTATTTATGTAGCTCAGAGACTTTCCTGGTAGTCATGTTTCTGTAACTGACAAATCATAACACGCTCATTTTTTATTCTTACTGGGTCCTGAGGATATTTAATCAACAGTGCAGTCTGAACAAGTCTAGAAAATTAGGGATGTTAATTAATAACTATTTCTGTTGCAAAGATTGAGATGTTTGCAGTCAACACGAGTAGAAGACAATTACATAGCTTGAATGGTTTACTATTTGATTATGTTTCAAAAATATAAATATTTTTGTAACAATGTTACAAATAATAAGCATTTTCTGGCTGATGTGGTAAATAAATCTCATTGAGCCATTCATCATAAATAATCTTTTTCAGTCCACAGTTGTTTTTGTTTGCAAACTATTCACAAAGAAGTTAAGTCTTAGAAATGTTTGTGTGAGGACAAGTAGTATACACGCCAGCCCAAGGCTTCTTCCCCTGCTCTGGCTATTTGTTCCTCACTGTTAGTAATATGGGTTTCATGGAGTCTTGACAAATGGGATTGCTTCTCATCTCTGGTCAGCCAAAACTTAATAAGGGAAAGGGAATCTGAGTGTCATTAATGATAGCTGACTAAGCAGGATGAACTCAAATATATTTTTGAAGTTAGTGTGTTAGCTGCCCAAATACCTCAGTTACCAAACAGTGTAATTCCACTTCCAACACTGTTCATGAGTGGTTGTATAACCAAATTGACAATAGAGAACCAGACATTCTCACAAAGCTATTTTAGAAAGCAAATATAGCTATGAGTGAGCAAATTCAGGGAAATTGAATTTGATTATAAATATGGAAATTAAAACCACCCTAAAATCAGCTAAAATGTATTTATTTTCATAAGTATAACATTCATACTGTGCTTGCTGCTACCAATGGCTTCATTTTTATATAAAATACACACTCGACTAGTTGATGCTCAACCATGTTCTAGCTTTTTATGTTACTTCATCATCCAACTTACCTTGTCTTCGTCACTCACCAATGTTTATTGATCTCATCCACTAGTTAGTTACACACTGCCTGTTTGCATAGTGCCTGCAGCTGGCCGGGTGCCTACATTTTTGTCTTGCATACTGCTGCTCCCACTTGCTCCAGCCATCTATGCACACCACAGAACAAATAATTACAGCAGCAGTGCTCTGCTACATGTGATTTGTTTGAAAATGAAAATTGTCATAGATCTGTGAATTTCAAATGAATTCTGACTGTCTGTACCATGTAGCAATTTATAACAACTGAGTATCTGCCCTTAATACTTGAAACAAGTCTTTTGTTGGGAAGCAAATTGAGGCTCCTCAGTGTGCTTGTATTTTTTTTATTGCACTCATGCATGCAGTGATTGCAAAAATATTGCTTTATGCATTGAAAAGGCAATACCAAGCACTGATCTTAGAAGGAAGAACTTGTCTATAATGGGGACATCTCGATAATGAAACACTATGGCCCGCTGTGGGCAGGGGCAGAGCTGGTGTTTGGCTTGGACAGCAGATCGCTGAAGGCTGTTATGTGGCTATGTCTTTCCTGCTTACATTGCCTGTGACAGAATAAGGAAAGTCACTGCTGGAAGCGGAGATAGAGTGTGAGGATTATATATAGGCAACTCAGCCCTGTGGGAGTGCCCAGTCCTCTTCGACAGAAGCAAACCCACCAAACTTTGTACCTTCACCAGCTTCCCATGGCGGTTCTGCTCTTTTCCATGATTAAAGCTCCAGCTCCTCCATTCTTGGAGTAGCAAAATTAGATTTTACCTATATTTCGTGCATCTGAGGAGCCTTAAGCTGACTCTGTATCCTGCAAATCCACACTGCATGATTAAAAGTTCTTTTTTATCCTTCTCCAACACAGAGCTTTTTCTGTTGATGACCTCACAAAATTTTCTGCATGTCTTCTTTGGTCTGAAAAGCAGCACTTTAGAGATTACTAAACTCCAGTGTATCTAGACTTTTTTACAGCATTACAGATGATAAAATATCATTAAAATTATTATAATTAAGGGTGAAAATGAATGGTAGTGTAATTTCAAAAAAAATCATGCCCCTTTGGATGAGTAACAACAAGTAGGTAGATTACCCCTTGCATTGCATAATGTAACCAGTAGAAAAGTAAACACAGGACTTGATCTGAAAATGAGAATTAACCATCAGGTGATAAGATCATTATAACTATTTATTTTAGGTCATTTGACATGTTTTTCAGTTCACCCTCCCCTAAAGACTGTTAGACTGCATAAGCAATCACCTTTTCACTTACCTGTCAAGGTTAGTGGAGAAGAAATTTAATTAACTCCCACTTAGTTAATGACTGCATGAGCCTGACCTATTATTAATGTAGAGGATATAAAATCCACATTCTAGATCTGAAGCCAGAGACAGACATCTTTAAAGGTCCATACTTGCTCAGAGCCACCTTGGAGATTAAGCTGCTTTCTAATCTTTTCTCAAAGATCAACTAGGCAAAGTAAATACACTCATCTTCAAGACCTTGTTCTCTGTAGGATATATGCAACAATTTACTGTAAGTTTTTAAACTTCCAAATTCTCCTCTTAAAAAAGATAAATGGCCTGGCATCAAAAGTTGCCTGTAAGACAGCTAATTTAATGCCATTTTACCATGCAGTTTTGGAAAATACTTGCACAGCTGAGTATTTAATAGGTGTATAGATGCTTCAGATGGTCCTGCTGAAATGTATGCAAACAATTTTCCATAACTACTGGAGTGCTTAAACTTCTGCATAAGGGCAATCTGCTTTCTTGCAAGATTCAGGTAGATGACAGAAGTAGAAACTTGGTTGTGCTGTGCCTCCCTTTGATCCTTGTCAGACTTCCATGGAAAGGATTTTGGTGTCTCTCTTCAAAACGTAATGACAGTGGTCTTAGGGGCAGTAAAGCTTCATTCAGCATACACAGCTGCTGCTGGCAGGGCCATGTCATCCAGCCAGGACATGGAAGGGACAGTCCAACATCTGAAGATCATTGATGACTCCTTGCTAGGATAAAGAATATTGAAATATGTTTGAGAGATCTGGGGTTTTGTTGTTGCTGCTTGTAACTAGGTGTCAGTTAAGCCAGCAATTAGTTAGCAAATAATAGCAAGCTTTTAAGACCCATCTGGAGGAAAAACATGTAAATGGGAAAGAGAGAAGCAGATTTAGTCTTAAAATTATCACTGAGTTTACTACCATCAGTGTTACATCTCATCTTCTTTATGGCTTTGCAGTCTAGGAAAGAATGGTTGCTTGACTCTGGTTAGGTGTATTTTGAATGTAATTGCCTTGGTTATTCAGCTTGTCAAGCCTAAAAGAGATTTAAAATGACAAACCATGGCATAGAGCATAGTTATTTTCCATGGCAATCGTAAATATTCACTGTCTATTGTAGCTTTCTTTGAATTTACAATTTTGGAGTACTTACCCAAGCATATCTGAGATTTGTTAACTGGAAAGAGGCAGAATAAAAGGATACAGAAAGCTATAAATGATGCAGTGCAAACCCTGAGGGGCGTAATTACATAGCTAAAAACTTTTAGCCACACAACTTCTTCCAACTGCTTTTATGTGTGCTGTAGTTCAGTGTATCCTACATGTATCTACTACAAGATGGATGCAGTTCATCTCTGGAAATTACATACTGTGGCAGTCCCAAGGGAAGCTTTCACAAAAAATGCTCTTTCTCTGGGGGGACCTTGACTGCAAGGGTTCTCCTGGAGCAAAGCAGGAGGATGGGAACAACAATGGGAATTTTAGGAGAATAGCTACAGGTCCTGTGTGTGCAGTTGGAAAGACCTTGGCAGAGTTGGTCTCAGTATCATTTAGGGGGTTAAAGAAGGCAGACAGGAGCTAGGAGGACCAGATGTGCAGGACATAGCTCAAATGCCATGCAGATGTCTCAGGGCTGTGTTTTTCACTTGTGGCTTAGAGAAGAGTCTGGAAACCATCCTTTAACCTGTTATTCACTGTGAGATTTCTGAGTGCCATTCACTTCAGCAGGACAGAGAAAAGGCTGAGGGCTGATTTGTTTTCCAACATAGCCTGTGATGGGAAATTCAGGAATGTGGGGGTTTTGGTGCTGCAGATGAAGATATGGTTAGTCGTAGCTCATGCTCAACAAAATTCAGTCTAGAAATTGAACCTAGAGGTTTACTTTGATTCATCAAATTATTGTGTTGTTGTTTCAATGATGAGGACAAACAATCAATGAATGCTGTGAGTTGTCTACTACATTTATTGTTTTTTTAATAAATTGAAATAATTTTAATAGATCTATGTGTGTTTAAGTGGTTGCTTATTCAAGGATCTTCTATAGTCTAGTCCATAAGAAAAAAGATTACAGCAGTGGTTCATTCTAGTCTTTTAATGTGGGAGATTTTGTTGCTACTTAACATACAAAAGCAAAATTAATACGTATCAAATAACAGTTTAATTTCCCACAGTGCCTGCCCTCAGTCTGATGGGAAGAAGTAGAGACAGGAAAAAGATACACAAATAAATACCATTTGAACTAAAAATAGGATGTGCACAATGTTTCTCAATGATAGAGAAGGGGTTTGACAAACTCCCACAGAACTGGGAAATAACAGACATTGCCCATTCTCACGAGGTCAGTAATCGTAGGATGTTTCACCCTCACTCATCCCTCCTGAAATCCACCTAAGGAAACAAAGCATATGGGTGAAAAAAACACAAACACTAAATGTTCATTGCTGCCTTGTGAGATTTGAAGTAGTTTCCGGTTCTTGAACACTCTTCTACACAGCTGATTTTTTCCTCTCTATGTGACTAGGAGGTGCACATTACAGTCCAAAAAAACAACACTGAGTCAGGATAACCTTTGTTCTGGTGGCTTCAAAACCCGCTTGACACCTATGTGTTAGTTCCAGAACTTCGACACCTGTGTGTTAGTTCCAGAACTTCTTTGTACCTCACCCCATGACCTTAAATGAAGTCTCATATGCTTGTGTAGCCAGTTCATTTTCGTTTTGATATGGAATACCTCTACCCCCTACCTATGGCATAACAATTCTGTTTTGAAATCTTAAAACCTGTATGAATATTTCTGTGGGGGTTTGAATGTGTGCTACCACTGTGCCCAGTCTCTGCTCACACCAGGATGCTGTTGTATAGCAACAGTACAGAAGCACGGGGAGAAACAGTCCCTTTACAACGTATCAGCTGCATAAATAGCAAAGTACATTCCTTTCATCTGACAAATGCATAGTTATGGAAAAGGCACATGAAGTGAATTAGTAAATACAAGAATTGACTCTAGGTTTTCTAATTGTAAACCCAAGCCTTTAATCACATGGTAATTCAGCCAATCTCTTATCTAGTTTTGGGTTGTTCTTTGCTTAACAGGAAGTCTTTTTTTTATTATTTTCTTTTACATATTTTAAGCAGATATTTTTTGTAGTGGTTGCTGCAGAGACCCTTATAGATTCTACTTCCTTCAGTGTGATCTATTGGTTTAGTATCACTGCTCCAGTGTGACCAGGGAAAGGGTGATAAAAAAGCTTAATAATGATAAGCATATGCAAAAGGACACTTAAAAAATTTATTTTAGTCTGATATTTTTTATATGTATATACATAATAAAAACTTTCTGAAATTGGCACTGTTGATCTAATGATACATTAACTCCAAGTTATCTTTAATATAAGAGATTAATTGATACTTTCAGTGTAAGAAGAGTGTTAATATTCTTATTAGCAATTATATAAAAAGATCACTTAGCATAGTTATAAATTATTGCTTTGTAGGATTTAAAAGCAGTTTGCAACTCTTAAGGACCGTGCTATACGGTTAATCTTTCCTGTATGACTGGCAAATGTGCTTCTATTGAAATGCATGTAAATTTGACACATCAGGTCAGTTCTAAAAAAAGTAAAGAAAAAAGATTTGCACTAACTAAATTGAATGAATTATGTACTTAACTGACAAAGAACACTGGCATTTTCTAATCCCTTCTAAGGCTTTTTCACTGTGTGCAAGATTATGGATATTTTTCTTCAATATAATAATATGTTTTCAAGGGTCGCTAAAGGCTAACACATGAATCTGCTCACCTTTTAGGAAAAGAATTATTTCTTAAAATTACACAGCATTTTCCACACTTCCACACTGATTCGGAAAGAGATTAGAAACTTATACCCTGCCAGAATAGAGCCAACATTTCTGAGAACAAAACCTATCTCTAAAAGAAACTAAAAGTTTTGTAGTGTTTTTGTAAATCACCCCAGAATGGTTTTAAATTGCCAACATTTTGGCTGGTGATTGCACCTAACTGAAACTCTTCCTATAGAAATTTGCTTTATATTTACTTCTGTATGGGTCAAACAGTGATGAAACGGGGATTTTCCAAAGCTCAGTAGTGCTGTTATCAAAGACAGAAAAACCTCTGCTGTTTATTCTAGATTTCAGCTAAACTTCTGATGTCATCTTAGTGAAACTTTGATATCTCTAGTCTTTTCTTCATTGAGTACAAGTTTATTGGTGATTAAATTTTTGGCTTCTAAAACATTTCATAAATACCCAATAACTGGTTTTTGATTTAAGTAGTGAAGCAATGTTCAGCAGCACATTGGCATAATTCAGTAAGGGCGAAGTGCTTCAATCTAATTTTTATAATTTTAACTTTTACCTATAACTCTTCCATGAGCTTTCTTTAGGTATATCAGGACTAACTTTTTTAAAGGAATGTTGTTAGAATGTCCAAAGAAAAAACAATTCCAAATTTTGATGTGCCCATACTTCAACTTAAGCCAAAATATCACCATTTTTTCAGTCATTTTCATTCTTTACTGTGAGGTTGGTGAGGTACTCTTAACAGGTTGCCCCAAGACATTGCGGCTACCCCATCCCTGGAAATATTCAAGGCCAAGCTGGATGACGCTTTGAGGAGCCTGATCTAGTTGAAGGTGTCCCTGCCCATGGCAGGAGGGTTGGAACTACATGTTCTTTAAGGTCTCTTCCAACCCAAACCTTTCCATGATTCTATGATTTTTATATATATGATGAACAAAAAAGACCAGGTTAGAATGCAGTATTCTCATTCCAGGGAATGTTAGAGACTTAAGATAGTACTGTTCTTTCTAGGATGTTTTCTATTTCATTAATAAATAAGAAATAAATTACCACACAGGTTTTTTTCTGAAACAAAACCCCCTTAATTTATAAACTCTTAATGTGAGTAACTGACATATTTTAAAATGTTTTTTGTTTTGTCCATAATCACTTTGTCCATGCTAATACAGCATCATAAAATTTAACATATCAGTAATGTTCTTTGCTTTAAAATAAAATACAGAATCATAGAATCATTTAGGTTGGGAAAAACCTTTAAGATCATTGAGTCCAACTGTTAACCCAGCACCGCCAAGTCCGCCACTAAACCATGTCCTTAAGCGCCATGTCTACACGTCTTTTAAATACCTCCAGGGATGGTGACTTCACTTCCCTGTGCAGCCTGTTGCAATGCTTGACAACACTTTCCATAAAGAAATTTTTCCTAATATCCAATCTAAACCTTCCCTGGCACAACTTGAGGCCATTTCCTCTCATCCTATTGCATGTTACATGAGAGAAGACACCAACACATACCTCGCTACAACCTCCTTTCAGGTAGTTGTACAGAGCGATAAGGTCTCCCCTGAGCCTCCTTTTTTCCAGGCTGAACAGCCCCAGTTCTCTCAGCCACTCCTCAGAAGACTTGTTCTCTAGACACGTCACCAGCTTTGCTGATCTTCTTTAACATGCTCCATCACCAAGGGAGAAATTTCTGCCCTTCCCACAGGGTCTGCATGTCTAACACTTCACAGCAGTACTCCCCATTGACCCCATGCCTTCCTATCACACAGACAACCTGCTGACTGTCTCAGAGATAAATCATTCCAGGTGCCAAGCTGCTAAACTGCCTGCTGACCTTTTGGGTCTACTGGCAGTGAAGGGTGTGCTTGAAGTTGCAGTTGTGTTGGATGCATATTCTAAGCATATCTTCAAATAATGGTCAGAAATGGCATTCATTATTTCATATTTACAGACAGAAAAAACACTGCTGGACTGGAGGCAAGAACTTACAACTTTACGCAATATGGTCCTAAGTAATAATTTCCATCATCGCTGTTTACTGGCTTAGTCAAACATAAATGGGCACATTTGCTAATGGCCTTTTGATGCATCAGAGGTTGCCAAACTTGTGCGCTATGGACAGAGCTATGTTGTGCTTTTTATGTGAGCCTGAGAACCTCACCTGAGAACAGCTGAGTCAAAATGAGCTTCATATGCATTTTGACACATCTACTGAGGTGCTGGGTTTTGGTGAGCTTTCAGGGCAAACAGAAAATCTCTCTCTGATTCTGTCCCAGAAGGGCTTGCTGCCTTGTGCAGCAAAGACAGAACAAGATTTATAGTCAAACCTGCTCAGAAAACTGCCTTCCAGCAATGTGGATGCAGGGACTCTCCACCAGACAGCTTTAATCTCAGGCTCATCTTTCTGTGCATAGTAAAGGAATAGCTAAAGTGGTATTTCTACTCAATATGATGACATTGTGATGTTAACTTTTCAAACAGCACAATTTTTTATTTTTTTTTTTAGATGAAAGCTAAAAAAGACCTTGTCCTGAACACATCTGATCTAAATCAAAATCTTTTGAACTTCACTCAAAATGCTAACCTGAAGTCAGTTCAACCTTTAAGTGTTATGGATGGTTTCATGGATTTGTACAAATGTTTTGCGGCCCTCCTTCCTTCTACAGTCTGAGTTTCTTATTGCCTATACATCTCTCTCATGATGCGTTATGACATAATGTCGTGGCAATCATGTGCTGCAGGAAAGGCTGCCTACTCCTTAGACAGGAGGGTGCGCTCTAGAATGACAGTTCCCACGACGCACTTCAGCATTACAGGCTGCTGCAACAACATGAGGCCTTCAGTAAACTTTTCTTCAGTTGTTTTTAATGCAAGAAAATTAAATATGTTCGTATTTCAGCACTTTTATGCTGAAATATTTCTTTCTAGTTCAGGGACAAAAATATCTTTTCTGTTTTTTTCCAAAATATTTTGAACAATTTCTTAGAATGTTTTGGTATTTAGGCTGTTCATGGAACAAACGTAACATCAAAATATTTGAGCTTAGAAAACATTTGAATGAATAGTCATGGCAATCCTGATCAGGACCAAAAGAAGAAAAGGTGCTGTGGAATACAAATAAAAAAAAGAAGAATTTCCAAAATACAGTGGTGGCACCATGAAATGTTGGATATACAGACTGGATCAGGTTTTTATGTGAATGACAGAGAACTGCTTGTCACGCATAGCGGAGTTGATGAGACTGAGTGACTCAAAATGTCTTTTCTTAGCCTTTTGTCCAGGTTATGCTATTACCTGTTTCCTCTGTGTGGATGTACCAAAAATCCGTAAATCCTCCTTTGACTCCTGTACTATGCTATTATTTTATTTAGTTGAGTTTCTTGAGAAATATTGTTTTTATTATTATTTTATTTTGGTGGCTAAAGCAGTCAATCAAAAGTAGCTGGCTAAAGTTTCTCACAAATTTTGACTGTGGTAGACTGCATGTATAGACCAGTATCCAACCAGTTTGGGATTTGGCTTGTCATGGAAATGAAATCATACCGCCTTTGTGCAAGCATATGCAGATGTAGGTTCTGTTCTTAATCACTTTTTAGCTCATTGTCCTTGTGGAATTCAGCCCCTGGAGAAAATTACACTCTGAAAACAGGGAAGTGGTTAGAAGGAGATACCATACATGCCCTCAGGAAAAGATGCTGGGTGAGTTCATCCCCTTTTAGATACTAGATAATCAACAGCAGAGGGATGATACACAAATGAGCTGGCCATAGAAGAAGTTTCAGATGAGCTTGCACATTTCTAGACAAGTAAACCAGAAGTGACTTACAAGCTGTAGAAACCAGACATCATTCATTGTAATGTTTTAAAATAAAGTTTCTCTTCCCCTCTGTCTGATGTTCCCATGGTAGTCATTCATTCAAAGAGGCAAGTTCTGAACCTGAATTAAGGAGCTGACAGAGAAAAGTCTTTCAGTGAGATTTTTGTGTTCCCAAAGCTCTCCAAAGCTTCCAGACACCTTGCAGCAGTCCTGGCTGGAAAGTATCAAAGAAGAAAAGTAACTAAAAATAAATGTTAAGTATAACTAATCTATTTCTCTCCACTCTGTCATATAGATATCTCAGTACACAACTGAGGGATGTGCAGATCTCTGTTTATGGCGCAGTGCTATGCTTGGAGCAGGGCTGACACAGAAAGAAAAGTTGATGCTGGATAGGATGAGGTTTATGAACTCTAGTTTGTTCCCTTTTTGTTTTGATATTCTGCTATCAGGTAGGTCTTCTGAGGAAAAAGAGATGAGAGTGTTAGATGGGATTTCTGGGTCAGACTGGTATTAAAGAGAAACTCAAATACTTGCGTTTCAAAAAGTATGGAGTTAATACCCCATGATATTTTGATTTAAAACTTGGCTTTGTTTCAGACCTGGAAGACATTTTAGTGTATTTCTAATACAAAGATAGGGAGGGGTAGTTCCAGAAGGACCAAAATCCTTTCTTTAGAAACAATGCTATGCTATAAATTCTGTGCTAATTAAATTTGCATATTCTGCAAAGAGAGCTGAATTTAGTGAAGGGTGTTGTTTAGTCAAATGTCACTTTGACCTTAGTGTAAATATTCAGCAGAAAGCTCTTGTATGAGATGTAAACTTCTTTCTAAGAGTCATGCTTCATCTAGGTTATGAGGGGAAGATGGGGAGGAATTCAGCCTAAATTTGTGAGAGCAGCTGGGATGATTTGTATTCATCTCAGTCTGAAAGTCACTAACATTAGAAGTTGGTCCCCATCTACACTGTGAACTGTACCTAATACCGATCCAAAGTAAACACTAAATTTGAGAGGAGGTCCAAATCAAAAATTGGATGCCGTGCCTTATGTGTAATGTCTAAACTTTTCCTTCCATGGCTGGCAGTGTCTTAGATTTATCTCTATTATCCTGCTGACAGTGCTCATCAATTTTGCACACTCCAGCTTGATGGACCATTTAATTAACATTAATCTGTTTTGAATATACAGCCTGCATAGGTAAGACGTGTACACTGTAGTAACCAGTTTCTTGTGAAGTATTCTTTATACAATTAACTGTTGATAGCCTATACCTCATTTACAGATAAGCTCCTTAAAAAATTCCTGTAGTGTGGCAATTCTTAATTTAACTTTTTTGTTGGTGGTGTTTGTTTGGGTTTTTTTTTAATGCAAGGTCATTGGCAAAGTTGTAGGTGTAATTTCTTACTGTAAAGGCTGACTTCTAACACCAGTCTGGTAACTGGAGTATACAGCTGGTTCTTGAAGAGAGGCCTTTGAATCATTTGCCATCTGGTTACTTGGAAGTTTATGGAAAATGGATTTGGTGTCATTCCCCAGATGTCCAGCCTCTTTTGCCATTTATGTTAATTGACCCAGTTTGCTGGTCAACTCCAAAGAAAGGACAGAAAACTAAAAGGTTGTAGAGATCAAATTTCTCTGTCTTTCACAGAAATGATTGAAAGGTTGTCAGGATGGAGCAGGGGAGCTGGCATTCTTATAATATACTTTCCAAAAAGATTACTTGCTGTAGTAGACAAGGAATTTGTAGAGAATATGAATGAGATTTTCTTTTTTGTCTTATTTAAAGAAAAGCTTTCATTCCCAGAGGAAATGATGTCTATTAGAGCAGTAGAAATGTACCTTCAAGGTGAGCAACCAACATTAGCCAAGCTGAAAATTATTTTAATGGATCACAGAGGAATACTGGTTATAAATTTTTTTTTTTTTTTTTTGTTCTATATCAGTGTCAGGAGGAAAGAATTAAAGATTTATTCCAAGTTTTTCATGTACATCTGGAATAAAAAATTGTTATGAAGGAAGAATGGGAGTTGCCTAACTCCTCAGACTACAGAACCATACTATCGAATTTGAGCCATTCTTTAGGAAAATATGAATATAATGACTCAGAATTGGAGAAGGTGGAAGTATTCTTTTGGTAAGCTTGGAAAATTCCTCATGCAGCCTTGTATCAAACTCTAGTTAGAGCTGCTAGCTTCACATGCTCTTGCCAACCTCATCACTTTCTTGGTGCGAAGACCAGAAA
>JANHGB010073435.1:0-15686 GCA_026283785.1 Coracopsis vasa
TGCAGAGGCACCAGCTGGAGGTATAAATTACAGCTCAGGAGCTGATTTCCCAGACAAGCCATGGCAGGCACAGCACAGCCCGGGGCTGGAGCCCAGCCAGGCGAGGAAGCGGTGCTGCTGCCGTCGGCTGTGGGGAAATAACAAGTGCAGTGTTGATAAAGAAGAGAGCAATATGTTGTCGTGTTCCAGCGCAGCCGGAATGAGTCCTCTCGGCTTTGCCAGGGACTGCTCTGAGATGTGGAACAGCTTACAGTGGAGGGGTTTTGCCATAACTTCAGGTGATTACAGCCGAGTGTCAGTTTATTTATTCATCAAGGGGGATTCGCCAGGGGAGGAATACCAGGTTTTGAATTAGCACTGGAGAGAGAGGTGCTGACAACTGTGCACAGGCTTTTAGTACCTAATTAGCAGCACGCTGGGACCACGCCTCCTCTCATTACTCCCCATTACAGCCTCATGCCGCTTTGTGAGGTATTGGTGCAGTGTTTATAAACCCCTACCATGAGAGCTGTTTTCTGAGGTGGTGTGTGCTGCTGCCAAGCTGTTCACCTCCTTTGACAAGGAAAAGGGAGGTGGGGATGATGGGGAGCCGTGCCGGGGAGACGCAGCAGCGCTAGGCTAAGGCAAGAGCAGCGGTACCCCATGAGCAACCTCCGCTTGGGAAGCGACTGGGAAAACTCCATCCCCAGTGCGTCAAACTGGAGCGCTGTTCAGAAGGATGTGACTCACACCCCATCAGGAGCACAGGGTGGTCCATCCTGCCTCTGCTCATTACTTGTCAACAGAAACCCAGGAATTCACAGTGCTGGTTGCATGCTCTTTGTTAGGCAGAAAGTGGTCCTCTTAGCAAGCTTGGTTTGTTACTGCAGAAGAGATGAGACAGGCCTGCTGTTAACCCCAGCAGCAGCAAGACAGCTGTATACAACAGAGCTGCGGTAACACACAGTTTGCTCTACCACAGCGTTTCCTCCTTTCCTTACACATCTGCTGGGTTTCATAGGTGATGCTGTTTGGGCAAGCCCCGTGAAGCTGGGCATCATGGCAGGGCAGCCAGTGTGCTGCATCCCACGGATGCTCCCCTAGGACCCTCACAGTCCTTCACCACCATGGCTTAATTACAGCAGCAGGAACCCCGACGTGCCTGCTATGCAGGGCAGACCATTAAAATGGCAATGCGTTATACAGATCCAAGAATGAGGAATCCTGTGGCAGATGGAAATTCCCACCACCACCAAAGGATGAAAAAAACAGAGAACATCATCACAAAATAAGAAATGCAGTTTCCATCACTGTCTTGGGGAATACAAGTGTAAATCTGTGCTCAGCAGTAATGAATGCCTCCTACTTGAGTGTCTAATACCCTCCACAGATAATGATTGCTGTGATCGACCTTCCACAGCATGTAGGGCACCAGCCCCACTGGACTCATCCTTTATAAACAGGTAATAATAACCTGGTCCTCCCTACAGTTTCAGGGTAACACAGTAACTCACTGGGAGAGAGAAATGGATGAGAGCAGTGCAAACTTAAAATTAGAAAATGAGAAGAATTATGATACTATTAGCAGCAGACACAGTCCATCAGGTGATTTTACAGGTGAGTTTCAAGGATAATTTTGCTTAGAAAGGAGGTAATGAAGTCATCTCGCCAGTGCTTTTAGTTTACAAATTACTAGATTTTATGCAGAGCACTCCTATTATGCATAAATGGAGATGAAGGAAAAGGCATTGTGACTTTGTTAAGAAAATTAAGCCGACATGGTTGTCCAAGACAGAGTGCAGATAACGATGGGGAGCAGACCACTCACAGGAAGGAACTAAAGAACATAGCTTTTGTATAATACAACAGAAGCACTGCACAGCAGAGAGGGGTTCCAGGCTGAAAACAGAGTAAGTGGTAGTGTCCCCTCTGGCAGGCAGCATTGCTCAGGCCCTGGCACAGAGTAACCCCATGTTACGTGGACCATCTTGAGCTTGTGAGTGGGCAGGCTTGAGAACGGAGGGTTAGGTGGGAAACTATCTTCTCCAGCCTGAGGAGCCAGAAGCTCTCTCCAAGGTCACCTGTTTTCTTCAGAAAGTCTGTGAAGACCACTGGCTACCTCATATAGAATCACAGGATCTATCCCCTGTGCGAAGCTGGGAGCAATTACTTCTTGTTGGCTGCTTCTGTGTCCTAGATTTGGTTGGGATAGAGTTAATTTTCTCCCTATTAACTAGTACATGACTTATTTCTTTTCATACCAAACTGGTCGGAAGCCACGATCCCATCTCTCGCTCTCTTATCTCAAATGCCCTTTAATTTTTTTCATAGATCCAAAGTTTCCAGTCCCTCTCGATACTGATAAATTATCAGCACAAGAAAAAGCCTCTGCTTCTATATTTGTGTTGTCTTAAAACCTCATGGGTACCCCGTTCCACCAGGTGGGATCCCCTGCCACTGAACAGTTCACAAATTATGCCCAATCTGGGCTACAATCTGGGCTCCCCATAAACCTGTCCTGTGAGCTGGCAGGCAAACAACTGATTGCTCTCTCCACTCTGCAAGCTGTTTCACCACAAATTGGTGAATTACATTACCACAAAACATTTCAGTTTTCATAAATCATTAATCTTGGCTGGAAAATTCCTACCCAGCTGGAGCTCTGAAGACACAAATGCACAAATACATCAGGAGCTGACCCTCTCCAGAAAGCGCCGTACCCCACTAGTGGGGTTTACCCTGGCCCTTGTGGGTTTGATGAGCTCCATTCTGTTGACTCTAATCAGAGAGAGAAGGATGGGATTTGAGACATTTGAGGTGCACTCCATTAGCGCTCTGAAGAGTGGGAATAGCACAATGGAGCTGAGCCAGTATCTCACTATAAGCTAGCACAGGGCTCAAAGTGCCGGGTGTTTATTGTGACGAGTGCTGCTTGGTAGGTGGCCCACTGCATGCTCAACAAGCTGGAACGGCTTCAAAGCCCCCTCCTGCAATCCCATTGTTTGCCCAAGCAAATTGCTGGATTTCATTTTTGTCATGGAAAGGGAAACATGTTTCAACAAAGCTAGATTCACTTCTCACAGAGCTGCTGTGGCAGCCCTGCTTTTAAAAGTGTGGATCACTGACATGAATGCAATTACTTCTCCTCATAACAGCACCCTAAACCAAAAAATCCCTAATATACCATTAGTCATCAGTGAAATTCCTGATGACAATCAAATACTGAGCACACTTTGTATGTGGTGTTGCCTTGGGAGGACTGGTGTAACAAGTGTTCGAGTTCTACAGCAGTGTGATGTCTGTCCTCCTGCAAGACAGGCAGAGCTGTACCTGGAGCCCAGGTAACAGGGCATCCCGGCAGGACCACCAGCTCTTTCTAGCCAGCATCGCCTGGGAGCATCCCAGGGTGAACCTTCAGTTGCCTCTTCATGAAATTGTGCATTTATAGAATCACAGAATCATAGTTAGGGTTGGAAACGACCTTAAGATCATCTAGTTCCAATCTCCCTGCCTTTTGGGTAAGTCTGTTCCACAACCAGTGTTTCAGTTCACCTTGCTCTGAGTGACATGGGGCAACACTGATCAGAGGTTGTGTGAAATCAAGTACACATATTGTGTGTTGTGGCCAGGATTCCTCCTTGCTCACCAGTGCTAATCCAGCAACAGGAGCACCAGGTTAATGTTTTTTCTCAGAGCTCTTTGAGAGGAGCACAAGAGGCATCAGGGAAAGGCCAATACTTACATCTGGCAACCAAAACATGATTTACAAAACAAACCACCCAAGCCCTGATGTCAGCCGGTCATTCTGCAGCTCAGAATTGCACTTCATTAATCAACATCCTCAGCAATGTTTATTTCAGCACTTAGTGAAAGACATACACAGTCTCACAGAACTACATGTATATATTTGTACAGCTTTGTAATTTAGCTTATTACATGTCACGGAAGGGGGCTTTTCTTTTCAAATAGCATGTATGGTTATCAAAACCAAAACCCGTTAGATCAAGAGGGTAAGAAAACAGCATAAGCACAGTTCTTCAACTATTATCAATTCCATTTTTAAGATTCAAAATTCTATATGTAATAATGTATAAACTGGATTGAACTAATCATAACCATGTTTGGTTGCATTCTTCAACTCAGTTTTAGTTTGAAATTCATTCATTTGAATTTGCAGAACCATCCCAATTTACTGTGAATGCTTTCAGCAAGGCCCAAATGGCATCTGAAGGAGACTAGATTGAATTCTAGTGAAAGATTTGTGTAACTGAGTACAGTAAAGTTATAAGCAAAGACTGCTTTCAAAAGACTATTTAAAGAACAGAGACCTTCTCTCTCACACTTAGAATGCGAAAGCTCTGCTGTTGATGTCAGTATTTCTGTACGAATAGCATTAATCATCCATAAACACAAACCTGTGCTCATATAGGTGAATATGCTGGTTTACCATGCCACACCTCGAACATTCCTAATTCTGTAATCATTGCTATTACTAGCTCCAGTAATTTTAAAAGAAAGTTAGGATTTAGAAATGCAAAAATTTCTTTTTATTATATGGAACTGCAGATTTTCATAACCACCCACGAGGTGGATTTGTTACCTTACGTGAAGCTACTGAAAACTTCTATTAATAAGTCAGGTCAACATTGGGCTTCTGCATTATAATGCCCTTCCCAAAGACATGGAGATTATGTAGCTCCATTTCAAGGGACTTCTACTGTTAACACTGAAAAAGTACTCCAGAGACAAGTAGAAATTTAAGTCACTTTCAGATGATGAGCGTCAGGCACTTGCATTTCAAAAGTTTTTGTTTTAAAATACATAGCCTGTTTTCCAGTATAAAAATAGGAGCCTGAAAGCACCCATATTTCGATACAGCAGGAGAAGCATTTGCATGTCTGCATTCAGCTTGCGTTTGCACGAGTATGTCAAAATGTTTTTGAATTCCTCCTCACGCTTTAGGAGAAACATTCAAGAACTGACAGATTTGTGGAAAACCCCCCTCACACTGGCCATTAGCAAGAGTCAGTGGTTTACACATAATTACCTAGACATCCACAACAGACCAATCTGCCAAATGAATGGAACGCTAATGTGACAGCTGACTTCTGATCATCACATCTTCCTTACTATAATTAAAAAAATCACAGCAACAGTGGGAAACCAGCACTGACACAAGGAGACTTAGAGCTTTAATTCACCAGACTTAATCAGCTATAACTGTTCCAGTAAATTATTAATCACAAAACATCAAACTAATTTTCTATGAAAAAGCATCTCCAGTCTCAAAATTTATGTGGCTCTTGCTTACAGAATGGGGAAAATGCCTCTTTTCATTTCACCAGAAAAGGCATGTCATCTGCATTGAATCAGCGTCTCCAACACAGTGCTCTGAGAGGGACATTGCTTTCTGAGGGTCCATATGCTCTTACAGAGCACTTGAAAGGTTTGTACTCTCAGATATTCAAGACCACAAACTTTCAGCACCCCTTGCTTCCATAGGGATCTACGGCTTTTACGCTATACTATCCCTGATCCTTACTGACACAGGTATTTGAAATATCTTATTCCCATTAACCTTAATGATTAACTGGATTTTTTTAATCTCCCTGCATGCTGACCCATAGAGTCTTACCCAGCCCTGAAGGAACTGGACACAAAATGCAGTGCTGCTCTTAGTACTTACGTAAATAGCCATGAGACATCAGGAAGAGCTTGCTCTCTGTGCCCTGCCAGCAATGGCACTCAGAGTTAGAGCAGAGTTTAATGAGATAATCTTCATGAGCAGATGACAAATGCCCTTCAGAAACCACCAAACTGAGCAAGTTAGAACAAGGATTACTTGAATTTAAAGAACATCAAGGACATGCATAACTCCTAGAAGATGCTGTACCTATTGCATGCAAGTAGAAGAGCAGGCAGCCAGTTATGTAGCCTTCTACTCAGGCTAACCCCAAATATTGTAAGGAATGTTTTATAAGATGGCTTTTTTATGTGCACTTCATGTAGGTGGCAGCAACACCAGACTACAGCAGCATAAATGGCAGGCAGGCTGGGGTGCTCCTGGAAAGATTTATGGAAGCTCTTTGAATCACACAGGTTTTCCTGAAGGGAAACACAGAAGTAGAACTGGATTGTCCTGGACTCTAGAGAGTGATGCTCCGCATCCTCATAAACCAAATATTTCTGGTTCTTTTGGGACACATGGCAGCTGTGGCTTCACATTATTCCTTGTCGATTTCCCAAATTAAAAGCTGATATTTGTACAGTTAAAGACAAATATTCACATGCTCTATTATCACAGGTAGGTTCTTTATGGAAGTCTTCCTTTGAATGCACAGCAGTGTCTTCTGACATACATAGATGTACCTGACATACAGCATCAACACCAGGAGATGCCATTTCTTGGACAGACAGGCTCACAGTGTAGGCTGACAATGTGCATAACTCAGACTGTCCCATCAGCCTGCACAAGCAGCTTTTTCTACTTTATTTTTTCCCCTTCCATTCTAGTAGGATGGTCATTGTTTAAAAGATTTCAAGGCTCTGTGGCTTTTTTCATCTCACTCTGATCCTTATTATTTGGCTTTCAGTATGCTAGTATTTTTTAAAGCTACTAAATTTGTCCAAAAGCAGCATTTCACTGCTTTATAATAACAATTACCATTAGTCACTGAAGCATGAAATTATCATGCATTGTACTTTTTAAAATGCCCAAGTAATTTTTGAACCTTTTTTCCCAAAAATATTCATTATCTTGCTAACAATCCCATAATGGAGGAAGACAAAAGACAGTTTAGGAACTACAGTCACTTTTGTTTCCTCCTGTGAATCATCTGTTTTTCTATATGCAATATAGAGAAAAAAAGAAGCTAATTGGTTTTGCAGTATATTGATGGAAAACACCTCTTGCTCTCAACTTGCAGTCCCTCCCCCTAACACTCTGCAATTCAGAAAGTTACCAGAATTTTACTGCAAATAGGGTGGGTGAATACTTGGCTTATACATATCAAAATTGTATCTTCTAAATGGTCTCCCTTTTATCCAAAAAAGGATGAATGAAAAGGAACAGTGGCCAGTCTTGGAGCCTTGCATAGGCACAGCATGCACCATCCCGCTGAATAAAGCTTTTCTCTAGATATTCATTGAAGGTTCTTTGTGGCTGCTCTGGAAAGTTTGGGATCTGCTAGAATACACTGGGACTAGCAAATACAGTGGAACCTCCCTCAGTATCTGCTCCTAAGGAGTTTTAATGTAACCTGCTGCTCATCCTGACAGATCGCTCTGCAATATTGCCATGCCCCTAACACTGAACTATAACTCAATAATAATCTGAGGAATATCTTCTATAAAGCAAATGTTCCCTTTTTCAAATATTTCTGGTTCTGTAACAATCTTACTGAGAAATGCTGACTGCCTTTCAGTGTCTCCTCTCAAAAGAGGAAGAAAGCGGTACCCTAAGCTTGTATTTGTTCAGTCACAGAATCATAGGATATGATTCTATGATTCAGTCCCATGACTCCAAACATTTAATATTGAAGAACACTTTCACCAGAGAGGCATGAGGATTAGAAGGCAAAAAGATCCAGATACTTCCAGTGCAAAAATCTCAAGCACTGATCTCATCTCTGAAATACAACTCAGTCATTTAGCAAACACTGCCAGTTGCTGCGCATCAGCATCTTCCTTGACTTGAAAGATGTGGAGAGAAGACTGACGTGACATAACATTATCAGCTTCTGGAAACACAAATAAATGTGCATGCATGAAAGTATGTAACTCCAGCTGAATGTTGTTAGCCCATCTCATGAGAGCCGATTAAAGCAGCCATTACAATAAAGCAACATTTAGTGAAATAGAGGTGAAATAACGTAATAATCACACTCAATGCAGTTGACGTATATCAACTTGTGTTACAATGTGATGACATTCAAATTCTGAACAGTCAATACTTGACAGCAGTGAGATTTCTAGGCATCCATGGGTATTGAATCACTTAATAAGGTAGCACGCTAGTAAAATATTTTGAGTTTTTTTTCTAAAATCAGTAACAGAAAATACAAACATGAATCCTAGTGAGCAGCTGAAAATGCTTTGTAAATGGGACCATTAAAAGATTATATTCCATTTGATTCACATATACGCATAAACTGTTTCTGGAGGAGCACTCATTAATACAATCACATCAACCTAACAAATTTGCGTACAGATGGAAATTTCTCATATAAACTTAAATTGCAAATTAAACACACACACGCACAGGGGCATGGCCCTTTAATAAGCAACAAAAGCTGAGAATGACAGGATGTTTTGAGCACACCCTAAATTCTCCAAACACCAGAAATCTGCATTACCGGTATTATTTTGACTCCTTAGGAAATGCTGGTTTTACATCGACTGTGTTAGTAAATAATTGTAAAGCTCCCTCTCCCTATTCTCTGACAGATCCCGCTGTGCATTTTCTCTCCTGGATTACTGAGCCTGCAGAACACAGATCAAGGACACAGCTGATGATCCTTCTGTAATTAAAGCTCCCTAGTGCTGCCAACACGAGTTCTATACAAAGCACGAGGTAGAAAGTACCTTGTCCTTTTCTGAGCCCTTACATCTCTTATGCAGGCAGCAATCACAAGCCACTAGAGAGAAAGAAAGAATAAAATTTATTTTTACTTTGGGTAAGAAACTGGAAGATATTACTCAGTTTATTTCAAAACTAGTGATGTCTGCAAACAATCTTCCTTATATACTCCACACATTCTTATGTGAGTTTCCCCAAAGGGATTCATCAACCTTAACAGCAGATACTTATGTTTAGCCTGAAAATTAACTCACTAAAATTAAAATGGTAAGAGACAGAGAATTTTGCAGACATTTTTTAATAGAGACCAAAGAAAGTTGCCTCACCACTCTACTGTTAAAACTGGACACAACAGATTCCAGAGAAGTCTGTATTTAAAAGATGAAGCTTGTGTTTGTTTGCATGGTAGTTGACTTGCATAGTTCATTTATAACAATCAATCAGCAGCAAAGCTGCTGCAAAATGAACAATCCTTGAATACGCATTATGTAGAATATTAATTTCAGTAATAACTGAGGACTTGGAGGCTCGCATGTAAAGAGACTAATGTATTATACATCTCACACTATTATGCTGTGAGAGGTTAGAGGACTCTGAAGCTTTACAAGACAGACACCATAAACTGCATATTGCATTACTGGGAGGGAGAATAAAGACTGAATTTACAAGACACACAAACTTAAAATTAACCCAGACAAATGTCAGGAGGGGAAAGTGGACAGCTTACACTGTAAAGCCACTCTTTGAAAGCAACAAACTGCATCTGGATTATTTAAACTTTTAGCAAAAAAGTCACAAAAGTATCTGCAATGGAATACTGCAGCCCACGGATTATCAACATGTACTGAAATCTCACAGATTATTTTACAGATAAAGGTAACTGAAGAGATGCACATACTGCTGGTTTAACCTATGAATACAGGTGCAAATAACTGCTCTCAGGCAACTTACACAAACCACCACCCAACCCTTTTTGGCATCCTCAGTTGCTCATGCATTTTCAAGACCTTCTGCAAGCTCCCACTCTCAAGACTCATTCAGCCCAAGATGAATTCTGTCACTGAACAAAGTCAGCAGTTAAACAGAAAAAAAAGATGTCACTTCTTCATGTGTGTAAGTAGACAAAGCTTTGTGGGCAAGAGAATTCATCCCTGTTCTTTAGTAATCAGTGTTGTGCAGGCAATAGTATGCAAAGGGACTACTACTATTTTTTAATGAAGAGTTAACAAAGAAAGCAATGAGGCAAATTACAAGGATCTGTTCATGCCATTAACTCTACACAGGTCAGATCTTTCCGGTAAGGCAATTGGAAATTTCTGCAGAAAAGGTAAGGAAAAAACCTAAATAAGTTCAGGTAAATGAAGACTGAAGATGTCATTTATCAAAATTTCCTTTAGTTACAAGTATGAGTTTAATAGTAAGACCATACATGATCAACTTAAACCTACAGCTGAGAGACCAGACCAAACAGCACAAGGTAAAGTTCTATTAATTTTAATAAGGGAATTATGAAAGCAACTAGAGGCCTCAAATACTTCAGGTTTTAAACTTAACAAATACCACCACAAAAATATAACCAAGCAATACAGACTTTCAACTGTGTGTGATCCAAATAGAGCATATGCAATAGTGCTTGTGGAAATCCCTAGGTAGAGACAAGGGGAACAAGCCAGGATGTCCTGTTTGGCTTCAAAACTGTTGCCCTAGAAGGATACAGATCTTGTGTGGATCTTATGTTACACCTACCAGTCCTGTGCAGATGTTGATGGGTATGGCAAACAATTTGAAGCAGCATCGAATCCCTATGTGCTAACATCTGACTGTCACCTAAGGACTAACTTCTTAAAACACAACTAGATTTAACCATTCCTACAAGTATCTGAACACCTAAAAGCCATTATTTCCAGGCAGTAAAAGGATGTGGTTATCACAGCTATGAATACAGCAGGGTATGAACTGTTTGTAAAACTGTACAAACAGTAGCATATGATCCAAGTGAAGAATGACTTGATACCAAATCCTACATGGATGTTGTAACCAGCTGCATCTTTTTCTTCTGATGCTGGACTCCCGTTCTTTGGTCAGTCTTTCTGATATGTTGGTGCTGTAACAAATTCTATTTTTCTTTCCTTCTGCTTTCCCTCCTACAAAGTGGTGATCCCTCAAGTAACTCAGATGCATATTTAATAGCAAGGTACAGATTTTTTTTTGAGGAAATGGAAGAAAGCAGTATTTCAAAACACTCCCTTCTCCACCTCAGAAACCAACAACTTACTTAAAAACTAATTCTAGAGAAGTACACCACCAAAACCATGGCTGCCACTGAACTATTTTCTTCACAACACATCTAGCAAGATATATAATGCAGTGTATTTAAACACACTTCTCCTTCCATGGCTCATGGCAGTTAGCTTGATACAGGAAATTCCAGATACTTTTAAGTTTTGAAAACACTGAAAATCACACAAGGCAGCTGGCTGACCGATTCAGGATCCACAAAGGATACAGTACTTACCTTTAGAGAACATACTTTATTTAATAGAAGGTTTTTGCTCCAATATACAAAATAAGGGACTGTAGTCCCAATTAACATTTACATAGTTACACAGCAAATAATTTCCACCATTTACAACAAATGATGACTTTCCCACGCTGCCCACTGTATTACAGCCAAGAAAAAAAAGCCCATAATGTTTTACATACCTATCAGTTATATTTTGCACTTTTCTGCCTCTTTTCAGTGTTTTAAGCTGCAGTTTCTGATATTAGTTTAATTAAGAATTTACAATTATTTCAGCAGCACTAAAAGAAAAATGAAATATATAATTTGGAATACTATCTCAAAACCCCTATACAAAATAAAAGTCAGTATCTTATAAAAATACATAGCAGGAGTAAAACCAGTGAAACAACAAAAACGTTTTCAATTTTGTTAGGGCATAAACTATTTAGCGACTAATCTCAGCTTTTAACTACACCTAAAAAAAAAACCAAAATCCAAACAGAAAAATAAAGAAAAAAAAAAAAAGAAAAAAACCCCAGGTATTCAATTAGCAAAAAGTAATGTGACAGTTCTTTTACAATACTGTACCTTTAGTATGCAAAGGACTTCATCCTTCTAACATGCACCGTTATCCAACTGATTCACCCCTTAACCTTTTTGCCACTGAAAGCTGAAAAAAGGACTTCCAATTACTTGAATCCTTTTAGAAAAACCCGATCATATTTTCTGCACGTCGCACAATATTTGAAGCTGTACTTTACAATGCTGGTAGTTTAATCATGATACACAATTTTTTATAAAAGAATTCCAGCCAAACCAAGCTTTAGAAAGCTTTAGAAACTTTGCATTTTACAAAAGCAATTTGTTACAGTATGACAGTTGCTAAATAGCCCAATTTATTTAGTGACCCTGTTAAAGATTTGTTCAACTGAGCGAATAGGTGATGTCATTTCCTGAGCTAAAAGATACAGGTAAGTAAATAGTCAGTTATAGCAGCAGACAGGAGACATTCTTTTTAAAAGTTTTAACAGTATCAATAAAATAACCTTAGAAAATGACAATAATGTAAAAATCACTAGCTGAAGAGGGAGTGACAAGGACATCCAAGACCTGATTGCCATAATCTGGAATGCACATCCCATGACTTTCCAGAAATTACATTCAGCTACTGTCAGGCAACGTCCTGGTAAGTGGAAGAATGTCAAATCACAGTAGTTTACAGATCAGCTGTTTTGTCAAACTTTAATTCTTAATGCTATTTCATAAACCTAAAGCAAGATAAACTGCCTAGTTTCAGAAATTTTCACTCTAAAGGACTTAAGAATTATTACTTTTAGAGGAATGTGGTATCTTCAGTCTCATGAAATTCCAAGCTTATTTGTTCTTACTACTCAGACATCATTTATACTTGAGACCTTGAGTGGCTTTTGAGAGTCACCCATGCCACTAGGAACAGAAAAAGATCCATTTTTAAGAAAGGGAATAATATTCTTAAAATGGTTTACTTTATCTATATCATTCTAATTTGTATGAACCATTAACAAATTATTAAGGAACTATAAAGATCAGTAAACCACCACTGCATCATCATTTTCATATGATATGCATTTTTGAAGCCTTCTAATAGTTTGATCACCTTTTTTTCACTAATGGAAAGAGGATATTCTAATTTATTAAAGTACCTCACTTAGATACCAGTTCCTCCAGAAGGAAATCTCTCTTCTGTGTTATTCATTTTTTGACAGATATCATAAGCATTATTTTTAGAATTTATATTGGCTCTTGTTTAACATTTAAACATAATTAGTTTTAATTCAAATTAATATATAAAATTTCCAATACTTGTTAGAATAAAGGACAATACACAAGATCCTAAGTTACAATAATTTATAAATAAAAATAAACTATTACAAACCAAATCTTTCCCCATACGGAGATTAAAAGCCATAATCTTGACTGATTGCTCCCGGTCATACATTATAAATAACGTAAGCTTCTTCAGAGAAGCAAAACATACTTGCCTCCCTGACACCAGTTTATATCTTCAGTTAAACGACTACCATCAAGAAGGCAATTGTGTTGGGCCCAGATATATCTTCTTGCTTACGCATTATCCCCCGAACCTCATTCTTTTAAACTTAAGCACAGGAATCTAAGTTCACAAAGGGTCCTTTACCTTTTACACACAAAGTCTGTATAAAATACGGATTTCTAATGTTCCTATTGCACCAACCTTGCAGTGCAGTTAGAACCTGATTCAAATTCCACTGAAGTCCATGAAAGGTTCTCCAGTGACCTTAATGGGCTTTGAATGAGGACCACAGAGATAGTATTACCTAACAGAAAGCTCCTGCAAGAGTGGCTGGTATCTCTCTTTTTGCTTATGGGATGCAGTGCAGATGTGTAGTCAGCATGATATCTGAGCAAATAAAATTAAAATGATACAAAGGTCTCAATTATCTCAAACTCTTTGCTTAGTTGTGTGCAAACTGTGCCACTGCCCCTGGAGCTCCCTGCTTTCCTTTTTCTCAGCACTTGCTCCATTCCAAGATAGAGATGTGAGACATAAAAATCTCTCTTTACTACAGTTTCCCCTCAATCCCGAGACTGATAGAAGAGGATGTAACCAGACTCAGAGTTCTTTGAGATGTCTGATGTCAACCCGTAGAATTCTTCAATAGCTTGTGCATCAATTTTCTGTGTGCAAAAAACCAAAACATTAAAGTAAGAATATCTTGCATAGC
The DNA here is from genome assembly GCA_026283785.1 of Coracopsis vasa. NCBI lineage: Eukaryota > Metazoa > Chordata > Aves > Psittaciformes > Psittacidae > Coracopsis > Coracopsis vasa. The sequence continues at coordinate 13,805 of JANHGB010073435.1, forward strand.
ATATACATGACATGAAGTTCCACCTAAAAACTACTGTCAAAAACTACTGCCAAACCAAAAATAACTCACATAATTACATAAAGTAATAAAATCCAAATAATTCTTACAGTTGTTATGCTTTGGTTTCCCATCTGTCATCAACTACACAGAAGGCAGCAGCTATAGATATTTTTATATATACATTTTTAAGTATTAAGTGCAATCTTATGTGCATTGCTTGCTCAAAATTCATAAGGAAAAGTTTTAAAGACAACAATATCCCATTAAGACTTTGTGTCAATACGAAAAATGTAAGTACAAACTATAATTTCTAACTCTGAGCAGCATGAGCCAATACAGTGCAGAGGAGAATGAAGAGAAGGCAAAATGATTGCTTGTTATCCTCTTAGCTTAGAAAGCCTCCTATAACCAAAATTTGGGGGAAAAGAGGCAAAACTTCAGTTGAGAAGGTGAAAAGAGTATTGTCTGCTTTTCACTGCCATCATTTTCAGCTACAAAAGAAACTGAAACTGAAAGCATGCTCTCTTGCCACATTTTAAATCAAAAGCAATTAGGCTACTAACAGTCAAAAGACGGAAAAATAGTTTTTCCTTCACTTAGGCAGATTTTATTTTAACTCATTCCCATAACATGGAATAAGATTGTTTTAGATTTAAGATCAAAAAATTATTTACTTTCTCTTTAGAAGGGCTACCAGGAAAAAATACATTACTGCCAAGTTACTGCTTTGGTACTGGAAAGATTGTCCCTGATGTTTGTGAAATGACGTGCAATTTAATACAGCTCTCTCTGTTTTCCCAGGAGGAAAGTGAACTTCTTACCCTATCAAGATATTTCACTTTACTGTCTATCTTGCTAGGACACAGGGGCAATCCCTTTACTTTCCCAACAGTTCTGTGTATTTCCACGTTTGACATTTCCTGAATGAAAAACCATCCATAATGTGGCTTGGACAGAACTCTTCAATACTCGACTTGCCCTGCCAATTAACAATGCAAGTCCAATACCTGTCTCACTCATTTTCCTTCTTTTCAATCACACAGATTTTTGTGCATTGTAAGGAAAATATAAACTATTCATTTTATAAATTGGATTAATTCAAATAAAGGCAGGAAAAGGACTTGGACAGCACAATCATACTTCTGTTCATGTATAAGCAGAGACAAGAGGAACAAAAGGAAGATGACAGAACAAGCAAAAACCATGAGATGATATAATATAGGCAAACCAGCAGTTCCTGCTCTTGTTCTGAATAAAGAATAAAATACAACTGGTGAAACAAAAGTCAAAATTGACAAAGTCAAAATTGTTGGAGGGAATTCTGGTGTTCCAAGAAATTAGTTAAAAACTGGGGTTTTTTTTTCCTTTTTTTTTTTTTAATGAGAGTAATTCCTGGAAGCACAGCTAATACTGGCAAAAATACCACCAGAAGCAAAAGGCTCCTGTTTCAGTGATTAACTTTCAAACTTTAGGGTGAAATTTCAAAAATCTGAAGTTTCTACCTATTCTGAGTTTGTTACACCTTCATCTGAAACAATCCAGAATATCTGATAAAACAGAAGACCACATTGATCCGTTCCATTAAATCATAAGCTCCTAGACAATATGAACAAATGGCTTATTCCAATGAAAAGAAAAAGAACTGCAGTAAAAGCAATTTATCTGTATAGAATCATAGAATTATAGAATAGTTAGGGTTGGAAAGGACCTTAGGATCATCTAGTTCCAACCCCCCTGCCAAGGGCAGGGACACCTCACACTAAACCATGCCACCCAAGGCTCTGTCCAACCTGGCCTTCAACACCGCCAGGGATGGAACATTCACAACTTCCCTGGGAAACCCATTCCAGTGCCTCACCACCCTTACAGTAAAGAACTTCTT
>JANHGB010073436.1:0-15585 GCA_026283785.1 Coracopsis vasa
TGTATGGTGTGTCTCCAAGTCTCCCGATTGGAGGCCAAGGTGGACCACTGATGGTAGTCAATATGGCCAAGGCTGAGGTATTGCTTCAGGGAATCCTTATATCTCCTCTTAGGGGCACTTCTCTTGCGGCAGCCAGTGGCGAGTTCACCGTATAGCACAGTCTTAGGGAGGCAATGATTCTCCATCCTGGAGACGTGCCCTGCCCAGCGCAGCTGTGATTTCAGCAGTATGGCCTCAATACTGGTGACCTCTGCCTGTTCAAGGACAGTAACATTTGACACGTAGTCAGTCCAATGAATGTTTAGAATTGTATAAAATAAGTATATTATAATGGTAAATTCCAGGCAGTCTCATAATAAATATTCTAGCTGTATGCCAATTTTTATTACAATTATTTTGTGTTCATGATGAGGTGAATTATAGGTAATTCTCTTTTTAATTAAAATATATCTCAGCAAGAAGTAATCTGCTTGGTTATAATTGCAAAGAGATTTCCTAAATTTGAATAAGTGTTTATATATTACAGTTAAACCAAATATATGCTTTGAAAGGAGAGCTTAAAATAGCAAAATCATAATATCATAACTCATAAATTAGAACAGTCATAAGGAAATAACATAATCACAAGATTAGCTTGAAGATTTAAGTGAGGTCAGAGATTTGACTCACCAGCTGTAGTCTGACTATTTCTGAATTAAATGAGAGAACTGTGTACAGTAGCACAGAGGCAAATAAACTTTGTAAATTCATCTGTAATGTTTACTCCATTCTCATTTTCATGTGTGCTACTTTTTAGCATTACTGGTTTACGATAAGAGTAGCTACTGTCTGTTACTGCTACTGTGCTTTTAGTAGAAACTTGGTGGTTGTTGGTACAGAACAGTGTGCTAGAGGTTAAGAGTTTCCATTCTCACTCAGCTTTAGAACTTTTTGTTGCTTTCCCTTGCTCTTTTCTTATGGAGCCATTGATAGATTAAAGGAAAGGAAGTCATTGCACCAAAAAAGAAACCATATGAAGAGAGGAAAAGAGTTTCCTTATCTGACATTACTACTGTGCTATTGACTGTGGCTTACCAGGTATCATAAGCTAAGTAGAGCTAAGCCTGGCCATTACTTGACTGCAAAATCATGAGGGAAATGCTAATTGCTTCAGGAAGTAGAGCAGATTTTTTTGGTTGAAACATTGTTTTTTTGAGTTTGGCTTGTTCCATTCCTGCAGTTGAGTTTTAGAAGTGGATGCTGTCACTGAAAGAATTCAGATGTGTTTTGAAATACAGATCCAGTAAAAAGTAGCAACATTTTATATACTTGTGTTAAGCATGGTAAAAGTCAGGTGTTGGTTCCTGGCACTGAAAAATCCAGACATTTTTGCAAATGTGTTAAGTGCCTTTGTAGTCCCAACTGGCACCTCTTTCACCAAAAAAAAAAAAAAAAAAAGAAGTGTCACAGTCCAATATGCAACAGAATACACCCACAATTTGGCATTGATTTTTCTGAATTAGAGGTTGCAGCAGATATTTCTGTTATTTATTCTTACCATATCTTTCACAAAAAACATGAAAGGTCCTAAATTGACTGTTTTAAATGCTATCAATAATGAGAAATACAAGGTTTATAAAATGATTTGTACAAACCTTGGTATAATTTCTTAGTGACAGACAAAATCAACATTTAATATGAGTCTCAGATGAAGACTTTATATAGGCCTAGATATTTCCTGAAATGAAAAGTATTTTTCCCTCATTATAAAAATAGCTAGCCACAGGAAAATGAAAACTTAGGCTTATAGGTTACAAAAACTACTTTTATGTTCAGAATGGTGTCTTTAGTAAGCATCCTCGTTTAGCTTAATGACCTTAATATGAATAGTCGATTTCAAGTGTCTAGTGGTATTGGAACCAAAAGTATTTTGTCTAATATTCAGCACACATGTTTCTAATGGACACACATATTCTTGCAGTCTCACTGCTCTGAATCTTTTGATCCATAAAACCAGGCTCTTCAGTTATTTCTACCCACCTGCTATTTAAGGATATATTTTATCCCGCTCATAAATCAAATTGAAATTATGGCCTTCACTAAAAAGGAAAGAGAGGAGCACCCCTGTTCCCTTTGGAAAAGAAAACTCTAAAGAACAATTAGTAGGGATCTGCAAAGGAAAACTTTATATTCTGTTCCTCTGTGCTTTCTAACCAAACCAGTTCTTCCAGTCGGTGATAATTAAAGTCCTTGTGGACAGATGCAAAACAGACCAAAAAGATCAAATGAGTCACAGTGATTACACTTAAGTCTTCCCTGTAGTGGTGGACATGCAGGCAAAGTTCATGGCAGGGCAGTACTTATCCTCAGCATAAACAGCCCTAAGCTCAGCATGGCACAGAGGCCTGTGTCCTGGAGTTTCTTCTTTTGGGCAAGGGTAAGAATTTGGCCCTAGTATTTCATGGGTGTTCAGAGGTCACCTAAGCCTTGTTACTTCAGAATTCTGCATTATCATTATTCTACCAAAATCACAATATGGTCTTGAGCTCTCATCACTGTAAATAGTGGTAGAAAGTAGGACAATTTCTTCATGAAATACACTGGGTTACAAGAACAGAGTTGAGCCCAGCCTGTGAGCCCTACCACACTGCCAGGATTGTACAGTCCTGTTCAGCATTACATTGATCAAAGAGTGTTTGGATCAGAGCCAACTTGCACCCTAGTGACTGAGGGGTTACACAGAATTAACTAGTATCTGTGGGCATCCTCTCTGTGTGGCACGCACTTTGCTAGCTCATATATTGTTTATCTTCAGCCTTTTCCAGTATTTCATGAAAGCAGTTATATGGTCTCAAGGACTGGAGTTTTAAAGAAGAAACCAGACGTGCAATAAAGTAGCGAGAGCTGGAAACTGAAATAATACTGTACGTAAAGAAAAAAAAAGAATTTAATACAATTTGGATTTTTTACTTCTGTACCATTGAAGGTATTTTCTGCACATGCTTGTGCTGGGCAGCAATATGGTGTTATTGTCCAAACCCACAAATCAGGTAAAACAACCCAGAATTTTTTGTTACTCTTTGTTTAGCTTCCTCCCTTGATAACTACCCATCACTTCTCTGTTTAAAGTTCATGGACAAAAGTTTTCATCCATGTAGGCTTCATTGGGTGCAGCTCCTACCAAAGGAAGTAACTATGCAGTCACACGTGTTTCCAGATCACTACCTGCGTATTATCAACCTTTGCATGAAATCTGTGAGTGCTTCTTGAATCTAAAAACTCTCAGTGTGCAAGTGTGCACATACTTCAGAATGTGCAGAGTATCAAACATTTGAAGCCAGGAAGATGAAGGGTTTTCCCTCTTTTAGAGCAGGAACTTAAATACATTATTTTCATGAAGGCTTGGCAGGGACAATGTGTATATAATGTAGGCCTCTGGTGAAATCAAAGATCAAACTACATCTTTGAAAAAGCAGTAAAGTAACTTTTTGGAAAGGCAAGATTTTTAAATTCAATTTAACATATGTATAGCAAATTAAGCTAGAGAGCCCAAGGGCAAATAATTTGTTCATTCATAGATACCTTGTGTTTATAACAACGTAGAAAACTGGCATTCAGTGCTTTACCTGCAGAGCTTTCCTAGCACAGCTGGAGCTCTCTTTAACAGTAACCTCCTTCTCTGGCAGAGCAGCAGAAGCTCAGCCAGGTAGCATACTGAGTGCTTGCATGAGTGAGAAGAGTTGCTTTTGGCCTCCAAGCAGCCTTTTTTCTCTGTATGAGGAAGACCATCTCTATCTTCAGAACAAGGTGATATCCTGAAAAAGTCCTGTGTTCCAAAAACCAGTTATGTTTTCAGCTGACTATTTGTAACTTTGTGCCATGGTAATGGAGTATCTTGAATGGAAAAGGTAAAGTAAATTTAACAGATACTATGAAAAGGGAAAGCCTTGATTTTTGCATGTAATTAGGATGTGAGGATGATGAAAGCAGTATTACTTCAGTTTGGGAAGGAGGGATGAGTGGGTTTGGGCTTTCTTTCCTCTCTTCCCCCATTTTCCTGGATTTGCTACAAGATTTTTGTGGCAGAGTAATAACTTCTTTGACCTCGGATTGTGCCTCCAATTTAGGCTTATTACAGATAACTATCAAGCCTTTTCTTCACATCTATAAATCCATAATTAACTCTGGTTGCAGCACAGACTGTTACAGGACTTCTGCTTTACAGGCCCGTCAAAGAATTTGAAATCCTGTAGAAGACATTGTCCATTTAGTCCTTAACTTCTTATCAATGGCATTTCCTGTTAGCCTAAATACATCTCCAATTAAATCACATGCCTCTGCCTTGAGCCTGTTTTACTTGGGTAGTTTCTACTGCTCAGTGAGCTTTCTTTCTCCCTCCTTTTTATTTTTTTTTTTTTCCCATTCTTTTTAAAGAAGGATTTTCATACCCAAGGAAACTTTCAGACATGCCAGACATAAATCCTGGCTGCTGTGGGGTGATGCAGATCTGAGTGAAACTGCCTTGATTCCACAGAGAAGTGGTTGGAGCAATCCAGAGGAGGAGCTCTGTCTTTTTCGTTCTGTCTTTTGAGCCCATTACAAAAATACTTGACCACCTAAAAGAATAGTGGGTAGAAGGGTGTCTCAGGTGCAAAGGGCAGGAGGTCTGTGAAGTGGGTATTCCTGTGGAAATAAACTTATACAAAACAGAAGAGTGTAGTGATTACTTCTAGGCAGCCCCCACAATGGTGACTCCCCGGTTCTTGACTAGAAAGAAAATAATCTCTCTTCCCCCTTACACATTATTAGTTTCTTGTGTAAGAAGAAAGCGGCAGCAAGCCGCTTTCTGTTAACAAGGCAGCAGCATTATTCTTCAAACAGAAATTATTTTGTTTGTTGTTCAAGATTTAGCTTTCTGTTCATCTAATTATTGAAAACATCAGTGGAAACTTGGTTTCCTCTTGCTTTTTGTGCTTGTGCTTTCTCACCTGATCCAGTTCTGGCAATTCTGAATTGGATCAATACCATTAGTACAGTTTTTTATGGGTAACAGATTCCAGCTTTTCAAGTCCAAGACTGTTCCTCAATGGCAGGATCAGGCAGAAATAGGAGGTTGTAAATTGTAGAACTCAGCTGTCAACTGAGACTTAAGAAAGAGAAGTAAGGTAAAGCATGATTCCCTTTTATATGAATTTTTTTCTTTTCTCTCTCTTTTTTTTTTTTTTTAATTTGCTCAGTGTCTAAAATATTCAAAAAAACCTGGGAAATGTCATGGCAGACCATGTGCTATGCATATATGCACGTATGGCATTAGCATTCAAAATATTTTAGGTGAAATGATATGCCTGGAACATCACTTAAATGTAACTGGTGATGATAATATTTTATTTAGAATGGCATAGTTTTGAAAGTGTATTTCGCTTAGTGTGAGAAAAAAATACTAACATTTCAAAAGGTACACTTAAAAAGACACTGACAGTTTTGTCTCAGATAATGCTTGAGTTGTCTGTGGCAGCGGATAGACACCTCAACCATAGCCCTCTACATGTAGTATTCCTCCTGGGATGTCTGTCCTCTCTCTGCTATAAGTACAGGAAGAATACTTGTATTTACAAGAAACCTCTTAACTGCCTACACATGACAGCAGAACACAGGGATATGGATAACGTGATGTCTATTTTTCAAATCTGCAGTGCCCACTTTGACGTTATCCTTTTAAATTTTTTTTAAACCTTACAGACAGAATTTAAATGAACATTTTGTAAGGTTTTGTTAGGACAGGATTGTCCATCTGGCTCTTTCTGTATGACCACTATTAAAACCCTGGGGTCAAGATACCCTGTTGTTCTTATCTTTCTCTTGTGTTTTAGTGAATGATCTCTTTTATACCAAGATTGTTTGTGCAGGTCTATAATTCTCAGGAGCTTTTTTATCTTGCTTTTCCTGAATTAAGGACACTCCGTATATTTTATAGTCAAGAACAGAAGTCAATCACACAACCATATCCTCCCATGAAATGAAAGCTAAATTTCCAGCCATACAGCAGTTATATACAACTTATTACAGATCTGTTTGCAAAAATCTTTTCTTGTTCAGTGTTTTTTTGTTATTTTTATCATGGAACTGTAGCTGGTCCACACCACTGGGAGTATGGCTGACCTTATAATATCTTGGTCTGTGATCTATTGTTGTCTGTATGGTTTTTCCCAATACAATTGGAGTACAGTGATGATAACAAGACTTATTGCAATTAATGAAGCATACCTCTGTAGTTCATATCATTATAAAGCAATGAGGTTTAATTTCAGATGCATAATTGGAATTATTTTTAGAGTTATAATATTCTTACTCATCTCTTATTCTTGCTCTTGGAATTATTTCATTATTTTAAACTTATTTGTTTATAAATCTGAAACTAGAAGGTCTTTGCATTTGATCCTAGAATACACTATTTGAGATATTTAAAGTTTCCCACAGTCATTGATTTTCTTCAGTGCCTTTCTCTGCATCTTGTACACAAATACAAAGGAGGAAGAAATGGGGTTGTTTCTTGGATTTCAGTTTAAGATACCTGGCAGGTCTGCCTCTTCTTGTCTTAAAACATTATATTTACTGTCCTAGCATTTCATTCTCAAGGGATGTTTTTTGGGGGGAGGAGAACCCAATTTTACCCTTAGCAAGGACACATTAAGCTGAGAGCAATTTCTTATGCTAACTGTTTTTCTTACTGAATTTCAAATTGTAACATTGTTGGCGTTTTTCACTGGGGAATGGGAATGCTAGAGATTTAGTTACAGGGTTTTGTTTGGTTTTTGCCCCTTAGGAAAATTCTGGTCTGAAACAGTCATTGCTTTCATATAGCAAGCCTAATAGGTGTTGCTTTAAAAAAAATCCTCTTATGTCAGTGTGTCTAAGATGAATTAGTAAATTTTCATAAGAACCTCCATTACCACAATATGTTTCCTATTTGACTAATGTAGTATGTGTAGATGGACAACTCAACACTTAAAGGAGGCAGACTCTTTAATGTTGAAAGCATTACCATTCACAGTCTGGGAAAAAACAGAATAAGCCTAAATTTTTGCAAGCTTTGGTTTTCAATAGCAAACATATACTCTTCATAAACACTCTATTTGCACTGCAGGGTGGCTGAGACAGCAATAGTCGCGGGGATCAGAGCTTCACACAGCTTAGACTAGTGGCATGTAATTTATGCAGACTGCTCTGCTGGGTCACTTTGCTTTCTTTATCTCACATCTTTATTCTGCCTACAAAGATGTACAGTAGGTGGAATCTGTCAGGCATGAAGCCAGCAGGCAATGTGAAAGTGGAGACTGCTGGCGTCAGATTGATTAAGCCTGTGCACGTGTCTGTAGAAAGGAGACATCAGGTTTAATCACTCTGCCTGAGTTTCTTTCTGTTCTTTTCTCTTGTAGATAAATGTCTTGTGAAATGTCTTGTGCGGATCACAGTGGGAGCACTCCACTAAAGCAGAAAAGTAATAAAGGATAAAAACTTATTATCTTACTCCCATTGGTTTGTTATCAACAGAGGTGTATGAAGTCTGTATGTCTTAAAATAAGAATTTCTAACATGTTTGCAGAACTTTTCCTTTTACAGAATGCATCGGGAATAATAGATGTTACATATGCCCTTAAGAACTATGCAATAGTAAGTTTTTGGAAACATCAGTCTCAGCATTTCTCAGTTTGCAACTTTGATCTTTGTTTTGTTTACTGGAGAGTATAAAGCAAGAAAGCATTTTGGTTATAAGCTTTTCTGAAAGTGACTGGATCCTTTTAAAAATACATGTATATTTATTTTTATTGGTTTACAAATACAGAGTGATTCCCAGGTCTGCTAAGCCTTGAGGTTGCAATAGAAAAAACAGTGTATATTAACTCTGCAAACTGACAAGGAACTGCCAGATACTGCATTTGCTACACATTTTATTGTTTAAAACATTTGGCCAACTTCTTTGAATAGAAATGTGAGGGGAAAAGAAGACGAAGGAAAGAAAAAGCCTGAAAGAAAAAAAGGAATGTAAATAAAAAAGTGAAGGAAAAAATCACAGTTGATTTGTGATTGAAATCATTACCGCTGGTGTTTTTCAGAGTTGTCCTCAGTAGTTACAGTGCATATAAGTTGGTGGGGTTTTTAAGTGCTGGCTTGTGCTAGATAGCATAAATTGTTTCCTTTCCATGTAGTAAAAATAACATACAAACACAGCAGTTGTTCATTATTTCTAATCCCTTGGTTGAACAGGTATCAGAATCCCTTGCATTTGTTATTGGAAGTAAGGGAATGAAGTATCTTAAACCCTCCAAATTTCTAAATTGTACCTTCAACCCTATGTTTTAAGGTGCTTTTCACTGTATTCAGTCAAGCAGTATAAAATGTCATCTCCAAGGCTCTATCTCTATGTGTGCTGAGCATTTTCTCCTTTTTGCTTCGAAGGTCCTGAAACAAAATTTTTTTGAGACTTAAAGGAATATATAACTATTCCCAAATAGTTATACTACAGCATATTTGGGTCTTTGTTAAGTAGCGGTTGCCACAAGTTAAAGGAGACCAGAGACAAAATACAGGCTCTGGATACGGCAGTAATAATGGAGTGTTTTACCCAAAGAGGAAGTGTAGGATAAGAACTGAAACAGACAGGCATGCAGGATTTTAATTTTAACTTACAGATCCTATTAAGTCACAACTATTTGGCTCAATGCCAAAAGTTGCAAATTAAAAGGATTGAACTGAGCTGAAACTCCTTTGATAACATCTAGGATTAACTATTGCAACTCTTGTTTATTGGTCTTCTAGAAGACAGTATAGGTAAACTTGATTTATTCAAAACTGCTGTTGACTCACAAAGTAGGATGTTTGCCCAAGAGATGAAAACAAAGCCCTGAACACTTGTGGTTCTTAAAGTTCACATGATGTATTTGCAGAAGCTGAAGGTGTTAATCCTGGTGGCCTGGCCAAACTGCTGCTTGAATGATTGCACTGTGGATTTTCCGTCACCTCCGGTGCAATTGCGTTTGGCTCTGAAATTCATTCCTAGCCTTAATAACTATGTAATGTTGCTGAGCTTTGTAAAATATTGTGTTGCATTGCTCATTGTTCTCCATGTAGTCAAGGCTCAGATACTTCATCTTAGGCCTGTAGGTGTGACATAGTAACCATTCTTCCACACTTTCCTGTAGCAGTGGAGCTAAAGTGTAACTTTCTGTGGGCTTGCCTTTGAGCTGATCTTCATGTGCAAAGTCTAAATCACTCACTCTAGCACTGCAAATATGAGAATCAATTATCAGTCATTATCAGTCATAATTGCAGCTATGTGTGGATAGACCTTCCAGTCACAGAGGATTTCTCCTCTGCCCAGAGAGTTCCTTAGTGCGTAGGACTTGATGCTGAAGAAGTATTTTCCTCCCGTAGGCTGGGAATTCCAGCTTAGCTAGGCAAATCAACAGCCTTTGCTTAAAATGTAGTCACTGAACTTGATTACAGTTTTTCAACTCTGTTTCCAAGAATCATAGCAGTGAGCTACATCAGTACATAACTGGAATAACAGGGAACAAATAGTTTTGCCCATATGAAAGCAGCAGTTGTGTTGTACTTTATTCATCAGAAGGAACATCTTTTGCAACTAGATGTGGTTCCTTGTTACTACAGGTACAAGGTCAGATACTTTTATGAAATGATTTGTGAAAGTAGCTTTTCTTCTCTGCCTACCTCTATGCCTAAAAAATGTACTTTCTTTGTGAAATGTTTCCATGCATTAGCAAATATTTTGTAAAAACATAAAGCTGTTTAATGCTTCAATGGCTGCTGCCCATGGTAAAACTCTTCCTCTCCCTGTTCTTGAAAGAGACCAATTCCACTTACATTTCATTTGATTGACTTTTTTGAACTGCACTGCCTACATTTGACATGTTACCATGCTGGAATTTAAGTAACCTGTGCTGTCCTATGAAATTAAATCAAGACTTGCACTGGCAGGCACTCTCACTGAAGTAAACCTTTACCCTGATTGTCTTCTACTGCATTGCTGCATGACCTAGAATACAGCCTGAAATAATGAGAGCTAATCATCAGTTGCAGGAAGAATCTGCCCAATTGTTTGTTCTCCCTTGGGCTAATTAAGCTCTAATTTTAAGGCAAGACATTATTCTGTTTTAGCTTGGCATTTATAAGCATCCATTTATTTTGTGGTATCATGCAATGGAAGATGCTGTAGGTTAACCATGACTGTTTTCATTAGGTAAAACAATTTGATTTGTTGTTTTTTTTTTGGTTTTTTTTTTTTTTAGTGCTGACATAATGAAATGCATTTATTTGCATTTTTATTTATTTGTTTGTTTCATTTTTTTACACTTTAGTGTTTTAACTACAAAGAGTAAGACTTGATTAACCAAGACACCACACCATTTTTATTAGGGAGTTGGGCCGCTATAGTTAATGGTGGTAGTTTACAGATATAACTGAAGGTTTTAGTAGCAGGAGCCAAATAACCATCCGCCATAGGAATAAATTCAGGTTGGAATGATTAGTAGAGGACTATATCATTGAAAGCAACTGGAAACTGTTTACACTGCAATGTTAAGCACTTTGGGAATTATACCCATGTGAGTACAGTTACTCAGGAATATAAAAAGAATACTTTTTTCTCTATGTAATTGTTAGAACCATTTGCACTCCATGCCAGCTATGTTTTGTTTGTCTGTTAGGCACAGTTCAGGGGGAGAAAGTGAAGAACTTCTTCCTAATATCTAATCTAAATCTCCTCTCTTTCAGTTTAAAGCTGTTCCCCTGTCCTGACACTACATGCCGTTGTAAAAAGTCCCTTTCCAGGGACTTTTCCAGGGACTTTTTTCTTGTAGGTCCCCTTTAGGTTCTGGAAGCTGCTGTAAGGTCTCCTTGCAGGCTTCTCCAGGCTGAGCAAGCCCAGATCTCTTAGCCTGTCTTCACAGGAGAGATGCTTCAGCCCTCGGAGCATCTCCGTGGCCTCCTCTGGACTTGCTCCAACAAGGCAATGACTTTCTTATGTTGGGAGCCCCAGAGGGGCCATGCATTATTTACTAGGTAACTATCTAATAATATTAACAAGGTTAGGTCCTGGATACACAGGCTTTGGAGAAAAGAGTGGTGCTGTAGAAACTGGGAGTTGAATGAGGTAAAATGCTTTCTTTTGAGAAAAAGGATAATCTCTCTTTCTATTTCACATTTGTAGCGATATCTCTCCCAGGATAGTTGCTTCAAGTGCTCATCAGACTCTTATGAAACTGGATTTTTTTTGTAATTCTTCCAGCTTTTAGCATGTGCTTTATATGCTAGAGCTTATGTGTGGCATATGTCCTCCTAATCGTACATGTTCCTTAGACTCTCTAAGTATAACATATATAGTCTCTCTTTCTGCTTGCTGATTTTGGTTTTTACAATTGGCTCCATCGCTTTATTAAAAGAAAAAAAAACACCCAAATATTTAAAATATGTTTGTTGTTTTCAGCAGTTTGTCTAATTTGTTGTTTGAGGAAAATTAAAATATTTCTCATTTGGATAGAATCTCAGAAAATAGTTCCTGTAAAATATAATTAGTTTCAGTATTTTAACCACTTCACTTCAGCTTGTCACAGGGCAGATCTATAAGTAGAGATACTAATGGCATCATCAGTCATCTTTGCCTTCGTAGGCATTCCTTGGTGGGAAAGTTTAAAAAGAAAATACTTCTCATAGATCAGGGAGTCGTGGCTCCTCCTGTGAAGAGTTTTTTCAGATGTGAATTTGCTGTTGTACTTAATACTGTTCTGAGTTTTATATATCTTCAGAAAATAGCATTATGTGGTCAAGAGGTTATATCACATGTAGACAGCTTAATTCTACATTTGACCTTGTTCTATCCCTGTTCTGGGAAAAAGTTTGTAACTTCTTTTTATTGAGATAATAACACCAATTTTGTAAAGTTCCTTCATGTCTACAGATAAATCTGATTATCAGCTACAACTAGAACTGAAAGCTGAGTACTTTTTAAAGGAAACTGAATGATGGTTCATTTTGCAGATTAAAGCAAAACTGTAACTGAAAGGATAAATAAAAAGAAAATTATCCTGAAGGATGTTGGCTACAACATGAAATATGAAGTGCAGTAACTTTACTTGTGATTTTTGCATATTCGTGAACAGTGCTATATGTAATCACTATGAGCTGTGTAACACCTTACAGTTAATGTGACTGATAACACCCAGGCCAGCCTGAGTTATGTTGATGGAGGTGCTTTCTGCTCGTCCCAGTCCACCCTACAGTAACCCCAAACTTGTTTTCAGCCATATAAGCTTACCTTCTGCTCTCTGTTGTTGAACTTTAATGAAGTTCTCACTGCATTTAGTACACAGACACTCACCTTTGGCGATAGCCAGAACATAGGTAAAACAAATTACTGACAGCACAAAAACTGACCAAAATTCCACAACTAAAGGGATGATGTGGGAAGCTGAAATACAAATTACATGTTTGATTTATTGCTTGTATTGCCATCACACTCCATCCTTATTTTGGCAAGTTCATTAGATGGCCTGCTAGAAATTAAAATATGAAAAAACACAAAGAATGCAAAATAAGATCATAAAATCATGGGCAGCATTGAATGAGCCAGTATTTCTAGAAACTTTGTATTGCAGGCAAATGAGCTACTCTTAATCACTGTATCACAAACTGAAACTAAGGAATGATATTCTGATGTAGTCTGGTAAGGCAAATGAACTATTCTTAATCACTGTATCACAAACTGAAACTAAGGAATGATATTCTGATGTAGTCTGGTAAGAGAGCATGCACTAGCTAATGGGAGCCCTGACTCAGAAATGTATGGGATCCCTAGGCTAGCCAAACGCTCATTTTCTAGAGGAAGAGGAGTTTTCATTTTGGACCTGTACTGCTTCAGCTCCCAGCATGAGCGACATGTGCTTTTTATTTGTCTCTTCTGGAATTGTTCCTCCCTTTGTCCAGATTCAAAGATAAAAGACTGCCACTGAAGGCATAATACAGAGAGGCACAATTAGGATACAGCAGTGGCATTTCTGAGATTAAAACAAGAGAAAGGGTTTGGTTGGCTAGTGGTAGTGGATTATTATGTTTTCATTGATAGCATCCCGATCTAAGTCTATCTTATGTTACCAATTTACAATACATCTCCAGTTTACTTGAATAGATTATTATGATTCCAGTCCCAGTCTTCATTTTTGGATCTTATTCTCAGGCCAGGCTACTGTGACAGTCAGCTGGAAGCACACTTAAGGGGAGATCAAGAACCAAAGTCAACCACATGGAGACCAAACTATCCTATCACCACCTGCCTTAGGTGCGGTTCCTTCCAGTCTAAGCAGAAATTTTATGAGGAGAACTCCAATCTCCAAAGTTATCAACACAGCATATTTTAATATCAGGAAAACCCCACTCTTTCTGACACATGCAGTCTGTATCACCACACATTCCTGAATCTTCTGTATGCCTTCCCTTAGGATCATGCAGAGTGGGTTGTGACTGCATTTGCTAAGGCTTGTTTGAATCTTGTGAAACCCATGCCCTTTAGTCAGGGATTTAGTTAGGTCAGAGGTAGGGTTTGGGTTTTAACAATTATGCCACATTCAAGATGTGAAACAATTGCTTTAAGTTTTATCATGCTCATTAGGAGGCCCCATGTTTCAAAGACGTTATCGGGTTGTAGGACGTCTATAATTACTCCCTAATATCAGCCTCTGCAGCCCTGCTGAAGTATTTTGCTTTCTCTTTTTCTCCCTTGCTCAGTCAGCTTCCTGGCTGTGCCACACCGTGTCACAAACAGCCTGTTGTTATAAACACTGCAGAAGCAGCACTGCACACAGACAGCCTATTGACAACTGAGAGGCGACCCAGAAGATAATTACTAACATTGCTTGAAAAAAAAAAAAGGGCAGCCAGACAAGGCAGGATATGTTTTTATGAAAGCAGACAGTCTTAATTCCAAAATTAATTGTGTCTCCAGCCACTGATAATTAAAGGGGGAGGGAAGGCTGAAGCAGTGCATTTCACTTTGTTCTGTAATTTACCTTATCAGAAAAACGTGCTCACACATAACGAGACAGGTTTGGAGGATGGATCATCTGGCTTTGTTTATGAGATGGAAGCTACAGTGAAGGAATGGTTTAGAACTAAGGGAGATTTGTATCTGCCAAGCTTTAAATGGTCCTGGTGACAAGGAAGTATCTTCATTCAGTCCGAGTAACATTAAATGTGGTCATATCTCCAGAATAGCACAGCTAAGTGCACAAAACCAGCTCCCTGCTGCATCAGCAGACTGGGCAAACCATAACTTGTTAAGCCTGTCAGCACCTAACCTCCAGACTGTGAAACAGATTACGGACACAAAGAGACCTTGCTATTTAAAGTGCAAAGCAAACTGCCAAAAGGTTCCTTGTTTTGCTGAGCTAAATCAAAAGAAGGTGGTACTCAGGTGTAGAGCTGATAGCCCAAGAGTACATGGTTTTGAGTTTGCTCTTTGGCACATTGGGAAAATACATTCTTTAGGATAAAGAACAAAACCAGAAAGATTCTGTAGTCAGTTTTGGAGCATAGAGTTATACACCCGCTGTATCCCTTGCTTCACTACTGCATCCATTCTTGTCTCACACCAAAATGGGATGGTAGATGTTGCTGTGGAACAACACTTAGTGCTACATGGGGAGTTTATACTATTCCTGCACATTTCTAAAGCCATATCTCTTAAAACGTCTTGCTATTCCTCAGCTTAGAGACACAGCATGAGTTCCTGCTGCATTTCAAACCATGCACACACATAAAATAGAGCTGGCAAAAGATTAAATCTGCACATATGTAATTGCTGTATTTAAAAATGGAAAATCACTGTCAAAAAAAAAACCCTCAAACTTTTTGCTACATTTAAAATAGTAGTTCACTGCTACTGTATGTGGACAGCATTAAAAGAGTGCAACATGCTAATCATCATGACCAATAAACATAGCTCTAAAAATTATTATTGGACAGTTAGCTAAGGTCTAGAAATGCTGGAGGGGGAGGGAGGGAAGGAAGAAGGGGAAAAAAAAAGAGCCTATCATTCCGTATCTTTCTGTTCCTGATAACTGTTTCCTCATTTGGGCTTTCCTGTAGCTGCATAATACAAAATTCAGTTTTCCATTCTGTACAGGTTCTTATAGCACATTCACTGCCATATCTACACTGTGCAGTGATTAACTCCTGTCACATGTTGCTTGGTCGCTTGGCACATGAGCCCTGGCAATATTCATGTCCATAGCTCTATAAATTTAATTTAGTACAATAACACTAGTGCTTAAAGTCTGAAATTAAAAGCAGGCTGGTACAGGAATGCCGTATGAAGACAGGCTGAGAAAGTCGGGGCTGCTCAGCCTGGAGAAGAGAAGTCTGTGTGGAGACCTCATAGCAGCCTTCCAGTATCTGAAGAGGACCTATTAGATGCTGGGGAGGGACTCTTCATTAGGGACTGTAGTGATAGGACAAGGGGTAACGGGTTCCAACTTAAACAGGGGAAGTTTAGACTGGGTATAAGGAGGAAGTTCTTTACTGTAAGGGTGGTGAGGC
>JANHGB010073438.1:0-23185 GCA_026283785.1 Coracopsis vasa
AACATTCCTTACAAGACTGATGTTAATCCTAACACAGTAGCTTGAGCACTTTGATTTTTAAATCTAAGATACTGCTAGAAAACTCCCAAATGTTCTTATTAATACTCCAGTAAATCCAGATTTTATGAGATTGCTTTGTGAAGCCCTTGTGAATATTTTTAAAGCTGCAGCTCTTGTTTCAGGTTGGCTGCTCACCGGAGTCTTTTCACCACAATATGTACAGATTCCTGATGTACTTAGGGAGGTGTTTAATAGCTGGAAGCTGTACGAGAGGAGTTACCAGTTTTACTTGGTATAGACCTGACCCAGCAGTCTTACAGCAACTATTTACCTAATGAGACAACATGCCAGCTGGGGATTTGAGCCCAGGTCTGACTAATTGTTACTGGCAGAGTGGAACTGGAGAGAAAAAAGTGGGATTTTGGAGACACAAGGTACTTCTTTTGTCTGAACATAGGTGCCAGAAGATATCTTTAGACATTTCCTTACAATAAAGGTAATCAGTGTGTGCAGAAGCCTTGGATTATGTTAGCAAGAGTTGAGCAAAACAGTAAGACAACCTTGCTATGCAGATAATCCGGGCTTTCCACCACTCTTTGGAATACACATGGTTGTGGGCAGTCCTATGGCCTCTTCTATTGCAAGGCAAGAACTGGCATCCGACTGGCGGTGTTTCCTCTTTTTACCTACATCTCTGCTGTTCCTATAGAAAGGCTTAATCATTTCTTTCATTACTACTTTTCCAGATTATTAGATAGCACAATTTATTTTTGTTTGGTTTATTTTCATGTGAGTAACACCTTTTCAGACTCTATATTTACTGCTTTTTGTAGCTGTCACAAAAGCATTTTCTTCTCAATAATCTCTTAATCTTTTACAGCACATCACTGGAAATGCACAGGAATTAACAAAACATGTATTTATATTACCATCTTCCTAGCTAAAGTTTTTCAGTGGATTAATTCCTTATGCTTTAAGAAAAATGTATGACTGACATCATTTCTCTAGTTACTGAGTGAAGAGATGTAACTGCTAGATTAACTTTTAGTATTTGTTTCAGATTAATATATAAAAATAATTTCATTCAAAAGCCAGAAACATTCTTCAAACTGTTTCTACTGAGACAGCAGATGAGAACTGAGAAAAGTTACAGTGTATTTAACTTGTCTGGCAACAATATAACCAAAAGATGTAAACAACTTAAAATGTTTTCGTTATTGGTAAGCGCATAACTATGATGCCAAGAATATTCAAAGATACACTTTCAGGAAAGACATGTCTTGAAAAATAAGAGAGGATACATTCTGGCTTTAAACAACTGCCCACATCAGTGGCAGCTTCTTTATGCACTGTGCTTGTAATAGAGCTCCTGAATCTAGAGCAGTAGCAATTTTACAAAATAATACCCACAAATGTCATCGTGGTTTCACCAAAGAGGCATGAATAATAGTGAGAGACGTCATGTATGCTCAGATCTTACACTTAGCTGAGAGGTTTCATGATGTTTAATTATCATGACCTTACCATCCTTCATTAAGGTGCCCCTCTTGGTGTGCAAAGTGGTTTTTTAACTCATTTAGCTTACACAAGGCCCAGAAAAACTTGAAAATATATATACAAGCTGTGTCTTTTGAAGGTCAAGTGGAGAAGCCTTTACTGAACTGACCCCTGCTGTGATTTAGGCATGGAAAGCTGTGGCTCTTTTGCTCATAACCCCACACATTCAACCGCAAACAACTGTTTTTCACTGAGTTCGTAATGCACTTGCAGAAGGAAACACAGAGACACAGGTTTTTCAGGATTCCAGCTTCCTTTCAAAACAGATAGATACTTTTAACTCCAAAACTGTGAATTTCACTTACATGTAATCTGAATATCTATACTTATTAATCTTTATTAAGTAAATATCCACTCCCACTTTCTCTGAGATCCAGAGTGTGATGCTTCTCTTGGATTTGTTTTTCTCAGACTTCAAAGTGGCAGCTCCTGTCTCTCAGGGCTAGGTGACAGACTACCTCCATTTTAACCCAAAACAATCATCATTTCCATGACCAGAGCTAGACTCCTGTGACAGACTCTTGTGGGAAAACCATCCAGAAGCTCTAGCAAACTCAGAATTCAGAAACTGACTTGGAGAGGCTAGAATTAATCTAGTTTATATAAAACTCCAGCTCAGAGACTTGAATCATCTCAGTGCTCACATGCTCAAACTAAGATGTTTGTGACTGAAAAGTGATAATCTAACTTGTTATCAAAAGAACTTGCTTAAAATCCTACATTATATGTAATAACTTGTTTCAGTAAGAGACTTCTTTTGCCCAATCCTTCAGTCATGAGAAAACACTCTACACAAAACACAAAAAAGGAACACAACTTGTACCAAATGAGAAAAAAGTAATTAAAAGAAAGGAAGACACTACATCTATGAGGAATAAGTGGATGTTTCACATCTAAATGTCAGTAGCAGCATTTTTGCAAACTCCCAATATCATATTCAACATTCACTCTCAAGGGTGGGAATTAGTGACTCGAATTGGAACAGTGTGTTCAGGAAGAGACTGAAATGAGTCTGGAGGGGAAGATAACAACCTATCGGTGAGTTAAGCTCATTTTGTTTGTTTTCTTCATTAGAACTTACTGCAGTTTGTCTCCTACAGGGTGTCATTGTTCTGTTACTAGACAATACAACAACACTTCATAAACACTATTTTGTTTCCTGTTTGTGTTTTAGAATGCAATATGAAAATACTGGGATTTGTTATGTTCCCCACAGCCTTCTAATAGCTATGATTTTTGCCTTTATTTATTAATTCAGTGTTCCAGAGTTTTGATACATACAATAAAATCAAATGTGAAAGCAAGTCAGACAGGATTTATATCCCTTATAAAATGAAACCCTGTTATAAGTAGAGAGCATACTTCTCTTGAACAACTCCCATTGAAGATTATGGTTGACCTCTTTAAGACAGTCAGATTTTAACATCCCTGCTCACCTTTCTGCAATATTTTATTCTGATTCTATGCCAAGAAAATACTTTAAGACACATTTTTAACTTCAGGCACATGTTTTGTTTCCATGGATTTCAATAAAATTAGAAAAAAAAAATCATAAATTTAAGACTTTTAGGAACAGAAGTGAACCAGGAAACTTTCTTGTGACCTGCCATTAGTTTGAGCTGAACAATCTGTAGTGTCAGTGATCCCACAGCAGGAAAAAGGAGATCCCTCAGAAGAGCTTCAGTTGCATTATCAACTTCTCTTCCTGGGTGTCTTCCAGAACAGTCTTTATGCAGACGTTTGTCTTTGGAGACCAACATTACCTTATGTTCAAATTAGCCACAATTTCAAAGTAAATTTTTGGAAGGCAAAGCATGAAGTAGAAGTGCTTAGAATTACATGACGAAGTAACCATACATCAGCAAATAAAATCATTAATTTAACTGTTCTGCAGTTATACAAATAACATCCTCCTCACATCAGTTTTGCAGGTGACTGAATATGCGTGGAGCCTTTTGCCCATATACGGCACCTTATGTGACCAGGGCTTTGCACTGGGGCATAAGACTTTCCCAGATAAATCTTTAGCAAAACCTGCACAGATCAGTCTGGCATGCATTTATAGGAATGAGAAGGACCTCATACTACCATCTGACTGTACCTGATGCTAGACAGTGATTAACTAAGTTGCCATATCTTACTAAGAATTAATAAGACAGTCTTTTCCCCTTTTGCAACACCATTAATATAATCCTTTGGTGTTCACGCTGTATTGATTATTCATAATAACCCGTGTAGTAATTAGCCATCATTCTACAATTACTTAGCCTTCAATTCTCATAAATTCTAGCCTTAGCTTTCAAAGAGTAGTTTACCCATCAGACTCGACCTGATACCTTCTTGTCACTGGTGTATGACTTCATTAACACTACTAAACATCAACTAACTATTGGTTCAGTCAGGTAAAGCTGTTCCCATAGAAAGCTTTGTCCACCTTTAGGCTTTTTTCTTAAAAGGTCTTCAGCATTAATAAACAATTGGAAAACTAAAAAGAAAACCTGAAAAAATAAGTTTGCTCTAAAATTTCTTTTAAAGTAGCTTTAACAAGACTATTCATATTGTTACTTTCATTTTCTAATTTATCTGAAGTGAAAATTAATGTAATACCAAGGGAAGGACTCCTCTCTGTTCCATTAATGATACCTGTGTCCTGACTCATACTGCAGAGGTACTGCTGGGTAGACCTCCACCCCAATATCCAATATGGTATGTCGAATCTGCTGGCATCAGTATATTTATGTAGCTGGGCTCAGGGACAAGATACAAACCCCCTCTCCCTCAGAGTGTTTTTGAAAGAGATAGTCTTTGGCCACGGTGGTGGTCTGAGCCCTCACTTTCAGCTTTGTGGAAGCACTGCTCTACCAGAGCTGAAAATGTGGCTTATAATACCTGCAGAGCTCTTTTTCGGTTGTTTGTTTCAATATCTTAAGCACAAATCTACTTCTTAGCTTAAATGAAGCTAACAAGAAAAAACAAATATGACTGATAGCTTGCTGTTATCTTGCTATAATACTTCTCCACCCTATTATTATGGCTAGCACTCCCAAGTGGATGGAATGACCTGTTATTCTAACCCAGATAACTGGCTAAAGTACAATTTTTCATGGAACATTTATGCCCAATGGCCCAAATTGTGATACAATTAAATAAGGGAAATCAAATCTCTATATAAGTGTCCATTGAAAATCTGAAAAACAAGTGTGGTCAACATTTCAATAGAAGGTTCATCAGAAGCAAGTGCAAGGTCTTATACCTGGGTTGGAATAACTCCATACAACAGTACAGGCCAGGAAACAACTGTATAAGAAGCAGCTTTGAAGAAATGGATGGGGGAGGCCTGGTGGACAAGTGGAACATGAATTGGCTGAACATGAAGCAGTGTGTCCTTTCAGCAAAGAAAGAAGACCAACTGTATTTTGAGCTGGTTTAACAACAGCGTAGTCAGCAGGAGCAGGGAATTCATCCTTTCCCCTGTTTGGCACTTGTCAGGCTGCATCTGGAGCACTGCAACCAGTTTTTGGTTCCTCTGGACAAGAAAGACATTGACATATTGGAGTGAGCTCAGCAAGAACTGGAGCACGCCACATAAGAGCAGAGGCTGAGGGAGTAGGGTCTGTCACAGTAGAGAAGACTGAAGACACATCTATTGTCAGCAGATAGAGAGAAGATGGACCCAGACTCTTCTCCGAGGTGCACAGTAATAGTACGAAAGGCAACAGATACAGGTTGGAACATGAGGAATTCCAATAGCTACAATAATAATTTTTTACCACAGAAGTGGTCAGATACTAGAATGAAGTACATAGAAAGGCTAGGGAATTCCCATCCTGGGGGTGTCCAGCACACAAGTGGACAAGCCCCTGAGTAATATGCTCTGGGACCTACTATGAACAGGGTATTGGCGTAGACCTCCAGAGGTTGCTTCCAACCTAAATGATTCTATGACCATGGCAACTTTATCACCTTCAGGACTCAATTTCTCAAACTGTGGGCTGTGGAACTCTCTTTTGGAGGAACTGTAAATAAAGCCCATTAGAGATCCACCAAGTAGTCAGTGTATGTGAAGAAATAATCAAAACCTGATCCTGCTTGTTTGAAAAGGCAATGTTGATTCAAATTTGGGGGTTATATATAACTAGATATTACAGAAGAACTAACTATGAAAAAGAAGTCTGTATTCAATGCTCCTGAGTCAACTCAATTTAAATCAAGGTTAAATTAATATAATAAACACAATCAGATCTTTAAGATTTTGCACATCTAACAAATATTATCAAACATTAATAAATGGAAAGTTAGAAATATCATGGGGGTACTGATCATACGAAGCCTAGCATGTAAGTCAAACGTGAGTTAGCAAGAATCCTTTCCTGCCCTATCAGTGTCATGAAAAAGAGCAAATATTTTCAAACTGTGAAAGAAAAAAAGTCTAACAAAGTATATTACTGGTACTGCAAAGAACAGCTGTATGTTAGCTATATTCTTAAACTACATTGCATGGGTTCATACATGGAAAAAGTAAAGATTTTGGATTGTCTCTCAATACAGTATACTGGTATTTTTTTTCTGACCTCAACCTGGGCTGAGGCAGGGCTCTTGCTTCACTGCAAAGGAGATTGACTTAAGTTGCTTTTCAAGGTAAGTTTCAAGTAAGTAGGCTTTTAAATCTATGAGCTGCTCACTAATTATGTCTTCAGTCCTATAAAAACACATAATTGCTCATTAAAGTATTCAGTAGAAATGGTCAGGTATTTATTATGCACGTGCTTCCAGGTGTTTTCAGGATGAGAGTCCATGCCAAAGTCAATTAAGTATAGGGTTTCAAAGTGGTTGGGAAATTATGTAGGATAAACAGGCAGAGGATGTTTCTTAAGTGAAGGTGCAATTGGATGTCTGGATGTCAGACATGGTCAGTGTCCTGCATGGTTGTGATGCATTTAACCTTGCAAACAAACAGAAGAATTGTTGTAACATACAATTATTAAAGAAAACACTGACACGATTAAACCTCTAACTAATGCCTATTTGCACAGTATTCCATCCTCAGAAGCATGGGTTTTTCATTTGTGAATTCCTTTATTCTATAGTCTTTCTGTTTTGACCACATCCTTATTGTCAGCAATCGATTTCATACTTCCCGTTGCAAAACAGGTATTTTGTTTCTGTTGCTGTGCATAACAAGTTTCAAAGTAGTCATTAATTTAGCTGAAAAACTGCACTGTGACCACATGCTACGTAGGGCCAAAATTATCTGCCTAAACATGAGCATCTCGTTTGAGAGACCCCTGTGTATCGGAAACACCCTAACAGCAAATACAACATAGGTCCTGCAAGATTGCTGTGCTCTCCTGGTGTACTAACTGAGTGGCAGACAGCTCAGGCTCTGTCAACTCAGATTATAATAGATGTCTAAATTTAGAAAACTAGATCAGACTCTTACTCTCTAAAAACCTTACTGAGGCTGCTGGAGAAACACTGTATCTTTAGGACAGCATGTGTTTATTAATATGGCAAGTTTTAGGTTTCTATGTTATACTCGGAGTACTTTGTCAATATTTCTACGTTGAGACACAGCCAGCAGTTCTGCACTAGGTATTACAACTACACTGCAGAAGAACTGAGGTTCAGGGAGATGAAGAGCCACATTCAGTTTTCTCAAATTCTACTTCAGTCTGTGTCCAGCATTTTCCACTGGAAAGCCTACAGCCAACCATCTGAAACACCATCACTTAGCTGCAATTTGGATGGCATGAGTTGGGTGTTACATAACTTCCTCCGGAATGATCTCTTGGAGCCATCAGAACCCTTGAATGGAATCTTAAGGGGGGACTTGTCCTGACTGATTTTTAGAACACAGTCTGAAAGGAGAAAATGAGGACTGTACCTGAGCTTCTGCTGTTGGGTGGAACAGTAGGTTGTAGTAACTGGAGAAGGTAGTCACTAAGAATGTGGGAATCATTCCATATTGTCCAGGGGAACATGTCTGTCTTCACATTTATTATTTCTTAGATAACTAAATACCTGGAAATTGCCTGTGGGCATCACTGGAATAAAATGGTTCACTTCCTTAGCATTTCGTATAGGTGTCTAGACTTGGAGATTTAAAGGAAGCTCTCAAAAGAATAATAGAATCGTAGAATAGTAAGGAAGTATTTCATTAACTAATTCAAGACATGAGATTTATTCTTGTGATTCAGCTTTGTTACATACAGCCATTTAATTAGCAAAAATAATTAATAATGCATTGATACACCAAATTAACAATGCAAGATACATTCAATTCAAGGTTTATTACTTTCTCTAAAATGCACAGGCCAAAGATGGGACCTAAGAGAACAAAAAGGCTGAACGTTTACTTAAGCAGGAAGGAGTAGGGGAAGAAAGAAAATTCAGAACTACCTGCCAGTGTGGACATGATCTGATCTTCAGTGGGGCCTGTGGGAAGTAGAAGACAAATGGGAAGAAAGCAAGGAAATTAGAAAAACCAGCTTTGGCACACGGGAAAAGACACTACTGAGACAGAGACTAAATCCAGTAACTGACCAACAGGCACTTCTGGATTCTGATCTTAGATTCATTGCTGACTCACCATGTGGCCACAAACAAATTACTCCACCTTTATATTTCAGTTTCTCATAAGCAGGGTGATATTTATCTACTAGTCTTATGGAATGTTGTAAAGATAATTAATAAATGTTTGGAAAGTACTTTGAAGATGAAAGCCCAAATTCACAGTAATGGAGTAATGGCTAGGAGGGCATAAAACTGACTTGTTCATTTCTTTTCCACAAAAACTGTCTATACGTACAGAAAGCATGCAAAAAATCACCAACATGATTTGTCACTGCTGTCTACTCTCTCCCCTACCTATTTTCACCTCTGCTTGCACTCAGTATTTAGCTAATCTTTGATTCAAGCAAATCATATAGATTGTAGAACTATTCATCAGCTCATCATGTGCCTAACTGATAGTCAGATTAGATTCCAGGATTAAACGGTGTGTAGAGGGCTATCTTATCGTATATCTACAGAAACAGCTGATAAACACTTTTTCAAATACAACTAATCATAGCTGGTAAGTTATAAAAGGGTGACAAATACATGTAGGATTGGTCATCAGCTCTATGAAGTCAGGACCATTTTTTGTGCACTAGCATTCAATTATACTATTGATGGCAGGTGTTGATTAGAATTTTATGTTATTAAAATATATTTTAAAAAATCACCACACACTATAGGGTACATTTATTATCTCATGTAATGTGAAAAGCCTACTACATCTTAGGCAGCACTGTGTTTGTTTGGTCACGATCAGACCAGAAGCAGAATGGCATTCTGGACTGGTAAAATTCTGGTTACTTAATGTTTCCTTGGCTCTGTCTTTCAGAGAGGCAAAACAGCCTTAGCTGTTAGGCCATTAGTGTCTTATGTGTGTCTTAAGTCAACTGCAATTTCTACCCAACTTAATATGCCTGACCTTCCTATGAATCTATTTAAGGTTTTCTGTGTCAGGCTTTATATATGCAACTATCTACAAAATCACAACGACTTGACTTAATTTGGTAATGTTGAGAAAGTTCACCAGCCAGCCCTAAGTAAAGTTTATTTATAAACTATTCAATTAAGTATAATTACATATTTTTAAACTAGATATTTAGGTTTTTGCCAATTATGATTTGCTGCGCTTGGGTCAGGTACTACTGCTGGCTTAAGTAAATTATCATGATCTAATATGGCAATAGAAAAGACTGCTATTCAGTGTGAATTAGTACATGAAATACCAGACATGATATAGAATCAAGTGGTTAGTCCACTTCTGCTTCTCTTGTACTTAACCAGTGAGTAAACCATTTGTTCAATCCAAGGAGAATAAGAAAACCTGCTGAAAGATTGAAGTATTATTAAATGCTGAGGCAAAACTTGCTTTTATTGCCTAATGCATTTTTAGTTCTGGGCAACCCAATGAAAAGTAATGTATCTATCTTGGCTGCAACATAGGGGCAGGGGTCTGTACTTTATTTGTCAAACAAAAAGAAAACTGGGTTGTTTAGCCCATTTTTAAATGCTAACACAACCAAGCACAAACATAGGTTTTGTAAAATAAGATAGTAAGTTGTAATTTAGCAAACAAATTAGTTTAAAAAACCCCACCGGCTGTATCTCCAAACCATAGCACACAAGCACTAGTTTTCAAGAATACCACATAAAACATCACTTGAGAAGTTGCAGAAGGTGACATTACTCCTAAATATTCACAACTGAATATGAAAGAAAAACAGAATTTTTGTGGCTTAAGTGACTTAACTGACAGTTGGGTGGAACTCCTGATAACTCACTGCTTGCTACTGATACAAAACCGAAATTGTATAGCATTTTGCTAATCAGTAATCTTGGATTCATCCCGTCTTGGGCTTTGTCACTTATGCAGGGTGCAGTCTCTAATACCAATCTAGTTATGGCAGCACTGAGCTGAGCAGAGGCTTCTTGGTCTGTCTAGGATATGGGTTATGTGCTCAGGCAGTCCATGTCAAGCTTTATGCTGCATACCTATTGGTGCTGATACTGAACTAATACCACACATGCTACTAACTCCAGGAAAAACATATCAGTATTGTGTCACAATTTCCTTTATGCTTTATTAGCAGCTTGATAGCTGTAGAGTGACAATCCACTGGTCAGAGTCTAGATTTGGCTCTGTCACAGCTCTTTTGTGTATTCCTAAACAAGTGCATAATTTTAGTTTCCTGTGCTTAAAAAGAGAGATTTTCCAAAGTCTTTCTTTTAAAACTTGTGGATGAATAGTGTCCTGCAGAGTAAATTCAGAGTGCTGTCATATGCAGTCATGTCTAGTTTTATATCCTTCAATTCTCTCATCTATAGAATGAGAATTATTTTGTGTGTTATAATTAACATGTAACTAAGAGGTTAAATTCATGTATGTCAGTCAAGCATTGTGAAAACCTGAAAACAGGGGCAGCATTCAAAGAATATTATCACTAGTTTCACCACATGCGTATTACATAAAGCTCCGCAGAGAGGCCAGGGAGTGGAAGACAGGGAACAGTGATGTTATTGTGCCCATACTGATATTACAACAATGACCACTATAAGCTGATGATACTTAACCAAACAGAACAATGGCCAAGGCTTAGCACCTAGTACTCTATTAATCAGAGAGATCACAAAAATTAGGTCAGTTCTCTGGGCTAATTGTTTGAGCTATTGTTTGGCTACTTGTTGAGAATTGTTTGTATAAGAAAAAATGTGTACTTATATTTACACATCTACGTACTAAAAAAATAAGAAATTCAACAGAGCTAAAACTCAGCTGAGCTCCTCCCCTGGTGGTACCAGTCAGGCTCCTGTGTGGCAAAGATGTCAGTCACTTTTAAAAATCCCAGTGGAAAGTGTGCAGTTTGCAGGATTCATAGCTCTTGATTTGTTCTTTGTGAAGAAAAGTCACACTGTTAACACCTAAAACATATGTTTGTACACTGTCTACAGTACTGGTGCTCCTCAGGGAACAAAGCAGTTGGAAAAAGCTACGTGCTGGGGCTCTCACTATATTTTTCTTCACCCAGTTGGTTACTAGATACATATATATCTAATACACTAGATGTTTGGTTAATTAAGGTTGGACCAGATGATCCTTGAGAGACAGATGATTCAACCTCTATCCTATGATTCTATGAATTTGACCACTGCTGTATATATAAATATAGCTAACAGCACTGGACTTGTTACACTGAAAACTACTGATCAGCTAATACCCAGTATGTCTAACCTTATAGTTCTCCCAAGGAAAGAAAATCCTTATATAGTCCGTGAAGAGGTACTGAAGTTCAGACAGACATCCCTTTCTTTGAAGGTCTTCAGAGCCCTCTTACTACTGCATGCCTTCCCACTGTTTGCCATGTACTTTCTGATATGAAACAGCTTTTTGGTGACCAACCTGCACAAGAATTCTGGGATAAAGTACAGCCATTACAACAGTAACTGTACAGCAGTACAGCAAGGAATGTAGCTGCAGGAGGAAAGAATGCTTATCTGTTGAACAGAGGGGACAAGAGGGGATATGGAATTAGTAAAAGTCAAATCTGAAATGCAAGATGGGATTCATTTTTTTTTGGTGCTACAAAAAACACGGGAATTAAAGAACAGCTGGAAAAAAAAGGATGAAAGTGGCTTGACTTGTCAGGTCAAAACATTTATTTTACTGCAAACAGTGTGATAAAAGCATGAAAGGTAGGAAAACCAGGGTAATTGTTCATATACAGTACTATTATCAGCATGAAAGCTGTAAGAAATTAACCTCAGTAATTGAGTACCCAAAAGAAAATAAGACTTCCTGCAAATATAATTAATTCAGTACATACTATACTGTCATTGTCCTCTCCTCTCTCCAGTATACTTTCATGGAAGTTAAACTGAAATTTTGTTGCAGCCTTGGGAACAATTGATTAGTACAATCTTTGCACCGGAGTCTGAAATAGATCAGTGGATATGGGAAATGGGGCATCGGTAGCAGCAGGAGAAGTGAACAGCCTCACTGGAAAGAAGAGGAATCAATTAAAGCAGGATGTTGCAGGTAAACATCAAGCCAGATTGTGGCAGGTTTTATGGTCCTTGTGAGATGCTGGACACCTTCAAGATTTTCTTGATCTCAAAGACTTGAATAATAAGATAGTTCAGGGTGGAAAGGACCTCAGAAGGTCTCTTGTCTGATCTCTGGTTCCAAGAAAGGTCAGATACGAGATCAGGTTACTCAAAGCTTTATCTAGTTTGGTCTTGAAAACCTCCAAGGTTGGAGACTGAAAAACCTCCCTGGACAACCTGTTCCACTGCTTCACTGTCCTCATCTGCATCTTTTATCTCATCTGAGAAATTAATTAATGCTTCCAGTTGCCAAGTATCTCCTGTATCTGCTCCTGCTTCATCCTCATTGACATTGACACCCTGGAACTGCTCTTATTCTGCTAAGGGGGCCTAACTACCTGAATTTATGGTTTTATTTTTTACAGAGTTCATATTGTATGAGCTGTGGCTATGTGATGAGAATAAAATTCAAGGGAGATGGTGCTGTGCTATAAACTTAAAACCTTTGTTCAGGCTATTTTAAAGCATTAACAGAGGGCACTGCCATGTTATGAACAGTCTCACAGCTGGTCTACTTAAATTCTATAAGCTAAAATGCTCTAGTGTAGAGATTTTAGGAGCTCAGTATGAGCTGAAAACATTCTCAACTGTCATGAGAACAAGCATTTCAGTCCCCAAGGATGTTTTATGAAAGAAGAGAAGCAGCTGTGCAAGCATTCTGGCCAAAATTATCAACAAAACAGTAACTAACAGTAACTGGAGTAAGTGGCTGTATATTTTGCGCCCTGAGAACTGCAGGGAGTAAAAGTGAAAGCAACAACTGTGGAAGTAATAGTTAGGGAAATAGAAAAGGACAGCAAGATATTCCAAAATACAGGGTTTTATTCATTCCGAGGTATGCATTTGTGCCTTCTGAGATAGGGGCCAGGGTGCTCACCACCTCAGAAAATTAAAAATCAGCAACGTCGTTTGTGTCTCAGACAAAGCAATGATAAATGCTTTTCCCACACCTATGCACAGAGGTGTGGCACTCTGGTCTTTCATCAGATCTCTGTTTGCAGGAAAGCAGCTCGCTAGATAAAGCTCCTGCTTAGTAAGAGCCTTTCATAATGCATATGCTAAACATGGCTGGTTTCCCCAGGAGATTTCCTCCAATTAATAATCCTTCCTGTTTGAAGATGGCTTTTCTGGATAAATCTGTAGAGACCACAGTGTGCTCAAGGGCAGAGTACTGGCCCAATCACACCACACACACCCCTCCTCAGACAGAATGCAGGACTTTGAGTCAGGATGTTGCAGCTGTTTCAGCACAGAGGTGCTATGCAACGATTTCGGCCAGGAAATGGAGATTGCTTCATCCTAATGCAGAGCTGGGGATGATTTTTAAAAATACTCAGAGGTGAATTTTTATTTCACAATAAAACAATAAGTAAATAAACAGATGAAGAAATGGCACCAAAGTCAAGCAGGAAGCCTGCTTAATAACTTTTGAATATAAAGGACTAAAAGTACAGTAACATAAAATGACAGTAACACATGGAATGAATAAAAATATCCTCAACCTCGTCACCTCAACTGCTGAATTTACCAAAAACATTGAGCCTGCTATTGGATCATACACAAGGAAGCTGCTTCATAGGCAGCTACTTCATAGGCAGTAAGAACTATTTGATCCGAGCACACACTACTCTGATGAGAAACAAATCATTAAGAATTAAATAATTAAATGCTGCTAAATCATTTTTGTATGCATGAGGTCATTATTACTTGAAAACAACGGCCATCTATTCTGCTAATCAGAAACTGACAGAGAATGTGATAAACCCTTATAAAAAAAGACCTGCTTACTACTTAAAGCTATATTATAGTCTTACTTTTAAAAATTAATTAGAAAAATAATTAAAAGTTAATAATTTTAATGCCTAAGCAGATTCCCCAGAATCTCTCAGTAAAAGCCATAGCAGAAGCAGACTTAAGAGCTTAAACCAATTCCTTTCTGACACCTGCTTATATACACTGAAGCATGAGATTTGGTTCTCCTTGCTCTACCGTACACTATGACTAAAAATATCATTAGTTCCAATGAAATTAATCTACTTAGAACAAAAAGCATTTTAAACTAGGAATTTCTGTGGCATTACTTTTTACTGGCAAACTGTGTGCTACATGAATATTTTCAGTTCTAAATATATTACAATCCCACCACCCATCAGTGCTTGTCTGTTATAAAATTAAATTAAAAAGAGGCAACAATCCCTACTATTTGGATACATAATTCAACCATTTTTCCAGTTCTACCTAACACAATTGTAAATAAATTCTCCCACATGTCAACCATATAGTACCAGTGAAATGTCAGATCATAAAGAGAGTTAACGTCACCACTGTTAGCAATCATGCTGCCAATCATCTAGCAAGTATTTCCTGCAGGGCTAGATATGTAGGCAGAATAGATGGCACAACCTCTGTTTAGACGATCTGCTGGAAGAGGCTGAATACTGCAACACTTCTCTTTCCCCACACCCCCAAATCACTTCCCCATCTACATATTAGGACAGAAAATCTTTACCATCAATATCCTCAGCTTTGACCTCAGCATCAGAATGAGACACACTCACAATTTTGCAATGGCTAGAAACTGAATTGTCTGGTGACTAGAGTCAAATCTTCAGCTTTCTTCATCAGCCCTGTGCGTGATGCAGCCTTGTCAAGCAAAAATACCTTCAGTTTTGAAAATCTAAAAGCAGCTTGAATAAGGTTAAATATATTATCAAGATAAGGTGTTGAGGTATATATTGAAACCCAAATATGGTTATCAAGATAAATACTAAAACATTCTGTATAGTTTTGGAAGAGAGCAGTGTCTGAAAGAAAATAGTAAACTGCAGTGATCTTAGATACCTATTTAGGTCTGATTCATTACATGGTTTTTATGTCTGATTCACTACATGCTCCCTTTGCTGCATCTTAATTCACCTGAGTTTAGGTTTTAATGACTTCTCTAAACTCCGGAAAAATATCAGTTGAGTTACCCATGATGATTTATGAATCCTTTTCAAAACAGCAGCTGGCACTCTTCATCAGTGACTGTAGCAATAGGACAAGGGGCAATGGATTTAAACTTACACAGGGAAAGTTCAGTTTAGGTAAAAGGAAGAAGTTCTTTACTATGAGAGTGGTGAGGCACCAGAAAAGGTTACCCAGAGAAGTGGTAAATGTCCCATCCC
Organism: Coracopsis vasa; assembly: GCA_026283785.1. Classification (NCBI taxonomy): domain Eukaryota; kingdom Metazoa; phylum Chordata; class Aves; order Psittaciformes; family Psittacidae; genus Coracopsis; species Coracopsis vasa. Next base: position 15,381 of record JANHGB010073438.1, read on the forward strand.
TGATAATGTTCAAGGCCAGATTGGACAGAGCCTTGGGCAACACGGTCTAGCCCGAAGCTCCCTGACCATGGCAGGGAGTTGGAACCAGATGGTGTTACGGTCCTTTCCAATGCAAACAGTTCTATGATTCTCAGAGGTCATCAAGCCTACAAAATTTTTTTATTGGTAGACTGCTATTCTTGTCATTTAGGGCGAGGTTATGCTCTAGGATAAGTCTGGCCTTGCCCACTACACAGAACACCAATGATTCTCATATATTCCAGTACCCATAAAACATTTTCCAAATAGTTTACAGTAGTTTGGCTTTTTATACATAATGTAGCAACAGAATCTGATCAAATCCAAACTTAATTCAGAAACTAGCATGGGTTTCAAAACAAGAGCTTGCTGAAACTTGTGGGCACTTTTCTACAGATTCCTTGTGATTTATATGTGGACCTAATTGAAAATTCACAAAAGCCTAGAACTATTTAAGTAGGGAAGCTGGTTTACAAACCAAGTCAGCATCTTATTGCACCATCATCTCTGCTTTGCTATCTAAAGAGTCTCATCATCTCTTCTTAGTGTATAATTTTAATACACAGTTCTCAACTTCAAAACTCTTTTCTCTAAGATGCTTCAGCCGTTGCCAATTTTTCCACATTCTTATTTTCTGATTGTCACTAACAATTTCTTAAGCTTTTCTGTCTACACTTCCAATGACACTAACTTGGAAATTTATTTTTTTTAGAGTTTATCTACAAACTCCTTGTTTCATACCATGCATACATATGAACCATAGATTTCTGCAATTCAAGGAAATGCTAACAATAATTAAAACACATAGGAAGAATATTTAATATAGCATGCTTATGTACATATATATAAACTTGCATTTCTGTACTCATACATAAACTTGCACACACTTAAATTTACACAAAGGAGACATGCAGTTCCATTAAAGATAATGAAAACCCTCCAGCAGCATTTTCAAGACTGTGCTGCTTACTTTCCCTACAGAAAGAATGTAGTCATCCAAATAGTTCTTCATCAGCTAAATCTTGCTCATCTTGCTTTGTAATCAACATTCATTTAATTCAAATTACCTAAAAGAGCAAGGCAGCAGAATTTGGCTTTGCAGACTGCTATTCATTCAAACAAGTAAGATGAAGAGCCTATGTTCATGTTCTTATATAATGAGATAATGACTTTTACTTCAGTTAAAAATACCAAATGTGATTGCAAACTAAAAATAAAACAATTTTCTAATTATAACTTAGAACGAGAGATGCTTTTTATTTCCAATATCATATATGAACAAAATTTTCCAATTTTTCAGTCATACAAACATGTATTTTATTCTCCAAGTTGTTAGCTGTTAGCTCTTTTATGAAAAAAATGTGGGTACAGCACTAAAGGAGGAAGATTACAGTCTGCAGAAGTCTATTTTAGTGCATGATTGAAAATAAGCATGGTAAAGTCTCCTGGCAACACTTTGTGTAAAGACACAGTAAGCAACCAAGTCTAAGTTACATGCACAGTAACTGAATGCTTAGGCTTTCATTTCTTATCCAACAATATTTTTCATGGTGCTATGTACTCTTAAGGAGCTGTTGCACTCATTTCAGTAGCAAACAATCCATGTAAGACTGTAATTAGTGAACTTATTTAATAGAAGATTAGAAGTCAAATAAATACTTCAGATAAAAAGTAAAATGCAAAAAGAAGGACTAATAATCATCTTCCAGTCATCTTCCTCTGATCTTTGAAAAGATCATGACCTAGTTAATATAATTTTTAATCAGAGATCTTAATTTCATTTCTGCAGTAGCTGTTTAACTAATAGAGTAAATCTGATAGTTGCAAGGGCTGGCCATGAGCAGGTATTTGCCAAATCTGTCTCTACGGCTTTAATTGTGCTGAATACTGTATAAATACTTTAACAGTTGTGACAAACTGATCACTTATTCAACAGAGGATTATCACAAAGTTATCACAAACTCTGCTCACCAATAAGCCAGGCACAGCCTGTGACACTACTGTTTAGGGGCATGGGAGTGGGTTTATTTTTCCCCACTGTGACAGATACCTAAAAAAGCCTTGCAGTCCAACTGTCAGCATCTTAACTATACTTTTTATGCCTAAGGATTGCTTTAAATTTTGAACTGCCTTTCGAGTTTTGAACACCATTCATAAGAGGATTTTGACCACAGTTACAGACCATAAAACATGAAGTCTGAACACTTCCTCAAGAAGAAGCAGCAGTCTTGTGCATTCTACATAGCAATAAACCAAGGACTAAATTATAATCCTGACATTGACATAAACAGCGAGAACTGAGCAGATCAATTTACCACCGTCCCCTATTTAACCTACGTATGGTTCCAACAGCCAGTTTGGGGATTAATTACTTATGATTTACTACCTTCTGCATGTTATAACCACACATTATTACTGTAACGTAACTTCTTTTGCAGATTGTTACTGAAAGAAAATGTGGCTTGCTTTTCCTTCTTCCCATGCAGTTGCCCTAGAAAACTCTAGGTCTCCTAGCGCAGTAAGCGAAAAAGAAAAGAAACGTGTATTCCACCTGTAACAACTGAGAAACAAGTTCCAAAGAGATACTGTTACACACTGCACTTTCTGTACTCTTGAGGGAGTACACACCCAACTCCTTGACCAGCAAACAGTAGGAGACCAATCCACCTCATTGTGTTAAATACAAGAGCATGATTTTATAAGAACAAAAGAAATTCTTGCACATACTCACCTTTCTTAGTGTAATAAACATTTGAAACAAATTGTTTTTTCTTGTTTCTACTTCTTTGCATGTTCTTTCCTGGGCTTCATTTATCAAATACAGATGGGAGACAGCTCATAGAGCTAGAGGGACCTTTGATCTGACTTCATGCAGCCACTTGTATTATCTTATATTCTAACCTACTTTTTACACACCCACACTCCCAGAGTGCCATGTATCAGAACAGAATATTCATTGCACCAATTTGGTCCTGTAATTCAGATATAAGTATACTGACATAGTTTTGTGACTAACATTATTGACCATTTTTGGCGCATTACAAGGAAAAGTCACATCCATATAACATATACATAGACCACACTAGAAAAATCTACCATATTCCTCACGTACCTATTCTCAGCTTCCATATCAAAGACTGAAATTCATCATCTCCCTGATAATCACTTTTCAACATTTCTTTGGGGATGGAAATCAGCTAAGAAGGCTAAGATGATACAAAAAGTGGAAAAACAGTTGCCAGAGAGAACTTTCACCCTTTTGGACTAGAACAATTCTAGATATGTATGTTCCTTCATTACAGTTCATTGTCATGCCTCTTTTTTCATTCTGCTCTGGATACAATCAAACGTAGTCACATCTTGCTCACATTACTTGCAATTCTACCAAGAAAGGGTAGCTCCACAGTTTAATTTCCTATGCTACTACTGCTAGGCCACTCTAAATTCTCCTCCTTTATGCCCATGTAAACTGATATCGACATCACTGTCACTTTCTACCTATTGAGACTGTAAGCAAAATTTGGCAAAGATATATTCTAAATTCACTATTCTTATTTCTGACTCCCAATGCTAACCAAGATTACTACTACTTCCATCCGCCAAGTTCCACTGATACTTTCTTATACTTTTTAAAAGGTTTTAAAAGTTTGGTGTACCAGCATTAACTGAACTAAAAATGTGTGTATGCTGAAATTTTAACTTACAGGTATCTTATGTCAGTTTTGGATTGTGGGTTTTTCTCTAGACAGCTACCTTACTGTATCGATTTCAGAAGTGCTAAATATCAGTATCTTTCATTAAGTAAATGTTGGAATACTTATAAAAATATGTTACTCAAATGTTCAATGTTGCAAAATGATATGATTTATCTAGGCTACCTCTGACACATATGTCAATGTATGTCACTGGCACTAAGACCTCTTTTGAGATTTCCATTTCCTTCACTACTGTTAAAATCTGAGCCATGGCAAATATTTTGCTAAATATCCACCAGCTGAAATAGAGGAATTATGTAATGATGCCTCTCCCTTCTGATTATTCTTCTCCAAATGGTGAACTATCATATTAAAAAATCAGCACTGTACTCAGTCAACATTACTGCATTTCAAGTAACTGTATCAGCTACAAATAATGCTGTTACCATTCAAAGCTTACAAATGTTTAAGTTGCTGTTTTCTTAGCTTCTAGTGGTTCTCCCTTGGAAGAGAATGAAACTTTTGAGTGTTTATTGTACTACCTAAATGATGAGGTTCTTACACCTCACAGACTTTTGTACTACTGTATGTCCTTCTTCCTTAATTGTAATGGCTGTAATTACTCCAAAAATTGTGGTAAAAGTGGGAAAGAGTGTAGGATCAGTGATGGTGTTTCACAGGAGGATAGTTGGGGAGAACACTTAAATCTCAGTGTTGCTCAAACTTTAAGATAACATTCATAGACATGCACAGGACACAACAACTTGCAACTAGCAAATTTTGTCTTTCTTCAGGTTTTATGTCAAAGTGACAAGTGGAAGATGCTTTTGCCCTGTGATATTCCAAAATATATGTTTCAGGAGATCTATTCTGCTGCCCTATGTGAATTTGATCAGAATATTTTCCTTTCAGCTATTGAGATGAAGTGTCCTGGCTGCCAAGCAAGCATGATGGTTTAAAAGTCAACATAAAAACTGTGATAAAAATAAAATAGATAAAAATTCACCATTCAGTGCAGTGATTTTTTTTCTTTACTTTTTTTTTTTTTTTTTTTTGTACAGACTAGTTTTCTGACTGTGACTTCATAAAGCAAAAATAGCTTTATTTTAAATATGGAAATAGTCATTTAAACATGGAAATAGCAATGCTCATGGGTAGAACATATGAAGAAAAACCAGGACCTCAAAGTCCTGTTCATCACTCTGCCAACTCACACAATTTTGACTTAAATCTTCTCTCTGTATTTATCCATCCAAGTAAGGCATTTTGACTTTTACGGACCCTTAAAGCATTCAGAGCATTCAGTATCATATTCATCATAAAATGATGGTGAAAAAGTACACTTCAAGACTTAAAGCTCTAGTAAGATTTCAGTTATTTTGGTCCCAGATTGTTTTGCAGTGTGTGCAGGGCTTCAAGTAGAGAGGAAAAAAGAAGGGGAAACAAAAAAAAAGCTAGAGAGGAATAAGGACAATGGATAAATGGGAAGCCCTTAGTATAGCCTAAGATAAAAAAAAATAATTATAAAAATATGTGAAGCCAAGTAAACTGTGTGATAACATGGCCTCTGGCACAGTACAATTTGAAAAGTTTTCATATAACTCAAAATCTGGAAAACCTGTATTTTCTCTCCTCACTGTCCCAGCAGCTAAATTTGCCCACTAGCAAGCAGTAAGCCCAAATGTCTGTAACAATGAGAATGAAGGGACAAAAAGCACTTGAGAGCAACACACTTGTAAAGCAATTTAAGTAAGATCCTAATCCAGCTGGGTGTCTTAGGACAAACAGCCTTACCTTCACTCTTGCCTCAGAATGCTCCAAAGGCTTCGGGCATTTCCCCCTTTCTCCAGCCTACTCAGACATGTTCTGGTCTGCACAAGCTCACACTTGGGCAGGTCCATTCTGTGCTGATGGGAACATGCTTTGTGGGACTGTAACCTATCTCAGCTGAAATGACCAAGTCCTTGATTTTATGAGACTTGTATTAGAGTAGCACAAGCAGGCTGCTACTTCCATATCTGCAGCCCATCCTGCTCAGGCCTCTCTAATCTTTCAAAGCAATCTGATCTCTGTGTTTTATCTTCAAGAAAATATCAGTTGTATATAATCTTAAACACAGTATTTACTGTCAGAGGCACTCCCAACAAGAAATAGAAGCAAGCACCTAATTATCCCTCTACTCTTCTCACAGCTCACAAAAAGCAGCCTTGCTGGGTAGGCTGACTCTGAGTGTATTTGGTGCAGTTCTCTTCTACTTTTCTCATCAGACAGAAATTTTAGCACTGATTTTGCATCAAGATGCCCTAATCCAAGGTAACACAAATAAGGCATAGGTCCATCTGCGTTCACAAGCAGTTCTAAGCCATGCATAGTTCGGCTCCTTAGTGACATTAACAGAAGAGCTTCCAGCATCTGGCCACTGGGCTTCCAGCTTCATACTACAAACAAACCATTTGTGGCTGTAAGAGAAAGCACTTGATTTTTAAAATCCCTGAATGTTCACTGCTGAAAATGTATATCTGGAAATCTGATCCCCTATTCAAACTAGACTGTTACTATAGTAAACCTGTGTACTGCTTATTCAAAGCATATAAGGAACTGTTGTGCCTGGTTATGAGCTTTCTATAAAAAAGAGACTACATAAACAAGAGACAAAACCAAATCTTTTAGTTCTAGCTTTATAAGTCAAACTGCCACTCACATGAACTTCTCAACTTTCTTCAAACTCCAGCAAAGCACATAACAAGGTATTCTGCATGAAGAAGGAAAGATTATGAGAATTAAAGGTCAGACTGTGTAACAGTCTGGAGAAACAGACTGTAGCAACAGAACACCTGGAGAAAGGCCCTTGTATTCATTAGAGTTACATTAGTTTTACACTAAAGAGCGTGGGTTGGACTTGTAAAAGCCAATTTTTAAATCCTTTTTTATTTAAATCATCAGATGAAAGAGTACACCGAGTGTATTTTACAAACAAGCTGCTTGGTCCAGCACTTTTAGAAGCTTTAAGGAATGCAATCAGATTGTAAAAACTACTGACAGACTGATGCAATGCACATTCTCAGCTATTTATTTTCACAACAGCCTTAAAATCTGAAAGCGATGAAATTGTTTTTAATTAGAAAATTAAGATTTTTATGCATCTGACCTATGCAGAAGTTTTGTATAAAGGAGTTCTCAGATTGCTTTAACAGTGTATCAAAAGTAAATACTGAAAAAACTGACTGTCCTTCGAGCCCATAAAGGTACTCACAGACTTCTTGTTTTGTTTGTAGTAATGAGACGTTTAAAGTAGAATGATTAGAGGGTTTTCAAGGTTTCTTGTGCAATTGATAATCTAGATACTTAACCTAAGAAAACAAACCATTACTTTACCTAGATTCTGGTACATAGATCCAGATCCCTGGTTGTGTAAACTCGCTTTACTTCTTTCAAATCCTAATGTCTCAATAAAATTAGCAGAAGAATTACCATAAAAAAAACAAACAAACAAAACACAAACTAAAAAAAAAAAACAATCAAAAAAACCCCCCAAAAACCCCAAACAAAAACCAAACCAACAAACAAAAAAAACCCAACTAACTTCAACAACTCAAATTTTTTTAGACCAGTATAAGTTACTAAAATAAAGGTTCAACTGAGAAGTTAATGTAGAGATCAATGTTACACCTCGGAATTTACTCACATGGATTCTGATGTTATACCTGAATACAAAATAACTCAGAATCAGAATTGAAAATGTTCCAAAAAAACCCCACCAAAACCAAAAAGCCTCTGACCATGTTGTCCCTTTCTAGAGACCTCATCTACCTGTCTTATACCCCAGGCTCCATTCTTCTTTAACTATCTCTGGATTCACCTAACAGCCAGCACAGCTTCAGCTTGCTCTCTTGTGGCCAACATGAGAGCTACAATTCTCCCAGCACTGATGCTCCACGGATCATCACGAGTGGTTCTTCTAAAGCATTGCAAGTTTCCCCAGCTAACAAACACTTACAGTGGAACCTAGTAAATGACTCAAGCTTGAACTCATAATCAAGTTATCGTGGCTTACCAACCACGATGTTACCAAGCATCAGCTTAGCTACAGAA
>JANHGB010073448.1:0-25224 GCA_026283785.1 Coracopsis vasa
CGCTGGCCGCACTGCCCGGGCCGCCCCGCTGGCCACTGATGGGCAGCCTGCCCGACATCCTCTGGAAAGGGGGGCTGAAAAGACAGCACGACACGCTGGTGAGGCGGGCGGAGGGATGGGGATGCGGCGGCGGGGTGTGTGGGGGAGCCGGGAGCTCCCCGCACTCACCGGAGGGGGGTTCGGTATCTTCTACATCCCCAGGCCGAGTACCACAGGAGGTTTGGGAAGATCTTCCGCATGAAGCTGGGGTCTTTCGACTCAGTGCACATCGCAGCCCCCTGCCTCCTGGAAGCTCTGTACCGCCGGGAGAGCGCCTACCCCCAGCGCCTGGAGATCAAGCCCTGGAAAGCCTATCGGGACTTTCGCGACGAGGGCTACGGGCTGCTGATCCTGTAAGTGGCGTCGGCAGCGCACCTGGGGAGATGCGGGGAGAGCCGGTTGCTCCCTGCGGTCTCCGAGGTGCCTGGGGATGCTGCGGGCGAGCGAGCGGGCGACCGCGGGGCCGGTCTGGCCTCCCATGGGTGGCTGTGCCCGCATCTCCCCTCCCTCCCGGAGCCAGCTGCATCCCTTGTCCCCGAGAGGCGACTGCGGCGTCAAGTTCGCGCCCGTCGGGGCGGTGAAGGCGCATCCGCGCCCCGTGCTGCCGGGGAGGTCCCGATGCACATGCTGCCGGTTTGGGGCTGTTTTCTTCTTTCTTCTTTCTTTTAGCCTTTCTCTTCCCAACCTCGCTGGTTTTAATTCAATCTAGGGAAGGAAAGGACTGGCAGAGGGTAAGAACTGCCTTTCAAAAGAAACTGATGAAACCCAAGGAAGTTGCGAAGCTGGATACCACGATCAACGAGGTATGGTGCTTTGAGAAAGTCTTTCTCTATTCCCACTCCCTTGGAATCCTGAGAAATAAAGGCAGGTCAAATGTTCCAGTTTACCTGGATAGCTGTTGACTACAGCAGTAAAGCCATGAGTTCATACTCTGAAATCAGCTAGGGAATAATAAAAACAAACGGATTATAAGGGTCTGACCATAAGTGAGACCACACAGTTGACACTGTCTGTCTCCCCAAGAATAGCAAGATTATTCCGCAATGATACAGGCACCTGCAAACCCAGAGTTTTTTCTTGCTTTTCTTGCACTCTTTTTTGCTTTTATTCCTTCATCCTCTTCAACCTCTGTGCTAGTCACTGAGTTTGAGGAGCATCTGTGATAAACAGCTTAATCCTCCTTATTGTGAAACTCCTATTGTCCCAGCATCAGACTGAAGCAATTCATCCCTGTGGAGGAAGGCTCAGTTCATCAATGTACAAGCAGTAGTAACAAGAGAGTCATGTAAAATCCAGACATATAAGACAGGGGGAAACTGAATCTCGTTCAAAGAACATAAGTATTCCTCTCCTATGTGAGATTGTTATCTATTGAAATGCTAAATTACATGGGGGTTTTATTAGTTGATGTAATTTTATTCCCTTTTATTCTCTCTCTTCTCTCCACCACTTAGGTCCTGGAAGACTTCATGCACAGAATAGATGATGTTTGTAACCACAATGGACAAATGGAAGATGTCTATTCAGAATTCAACAAATGGTCATTTGAAAGTAAGTTGGTTCTGCGTGAGAGCAATATGCATTTTGTACCTTCTAAAGCATATCAGTTAACGTATGGTCAATGAGAAATGTTTGGGCTGATCGTTTCCAAGCTATCACCTACGATATCATGGGAAGTGGGTTGCAGAAAAGCCAGGGACTAGCAGTACATGTGCAAAATTCAGCAGCAGGTATACAAACTCTCCTGGTCATCTATGTGGCTTCCAAAAAACCTCAAACATAAAAGTGGCTTATAAATCCAAAGCCTGGGGGAATCACAGTGCATTTATCTTGAGTGGGATCAGAGAGCACTCGACTGTTTTTGTCCATCTGATATTTGTTGATTATCAGCAGCACAAAATCGATGAACTGATTCAATAACAGTAAGTGTATTCATTGTAAACAAGGGTTGGAAAATCCCCTTTTAAATGCCTACATTGGGATTGAGAAGCACTGGAATAAGTTACCAAGATGGGAGTCTCCACCTTTAGAAACCTTTCAGAGTACACTAAAGAACTGTGTGCCAGGAATGACTTAAGGCAGAAGAAACTGCATCAGTAGTTCCCAAAAGGAGGGATGGTCGGGTATAGTGTGGAACTGAAGCTCTGCCAGACACATCTGCTCTTGGCTGGCTCATCTCAGCAACCTGTGTACTGAGCTCAGAAAGTGTTTGGGTGTGGTTTTGTTTTCCACTCTGCGGTGATGGCTGCTTTTAGACAGAGAGAAATAGGAAGTGACAGCTTTAAAAGAAGAAAAAAGCAAGTGGAAAGAAGTGTAAACTGGTGGAGTGTGGGATGCAGCCAGTGTTTGCAAGTGCTTTCTGGCTGTGGAAAGGGCAAGAAGATGCTGGAGTAGATGGCTTCTCCAGCTCCAGTTTTATGCGACTCTGTTCTCTTCAGTAGCATTCCCAATATGCCAGCCCTGCGTGGCAGAATGATCTGCTGCTTGTGAGGGGATCCATGTAGTTATTCTTTTTTGTTAAGAAAGTGTTACTGTATGGACACCTTAGCCAGACATACTGCTTCCTGGTTCTGAGGAAAATGTGCAGGTGTTTTGAAGTGTTGCTGTCATAGATGCATATCATAGAACATTTTTCAGGCTAATCCAAGCCATTCCTTGACTAGAAATGGTGACACCATGCACCCTTCTGTTTATATCATTTAATTATAATATTGCTTAACAACAGGTATCTGTCTGGTGCTGTACGGAAAGAGGTTTGGTCTCCTACAGAAGGATGTAGAGGAAGAAAGTTTGAACTTCATTAAGGCAGTAAAAACGGTATGGAGGAGTCTTTACAGGGGCTGTTTTGATTTTCTACTCCTACTACTAATGAGAGGGCACCTGAAAAAAGAAACTCAAGCTTCTGTTCTATGAGTGTATTGGCAGCCTTGCACATCCAAGGTGACACTTATATGTGCAAAGCTAGCACTGAACATCTGGCAGTCTCATTTATAAAATGCCTAAAGCTGTAGGGGAAAAATGTTGTGTGGACATCAGGGTAATCCTGGAAATAGAGCTGTCAGGTTGATTGGTTAACTTTCCTCTCCCCGTGAGACACCCATTGTGCAACACTGCTGTTTGTTGAGTGGGACTCCTGGAATTGTGTGGGATTATGCAAATACACTGGGTTTGGAGGTTAGTCACTCCTGCAAGCACACCTGATGTGCATTTTGCTGCAATGTGGACTCAGGTGATATGTATCTGCCCAATTTTAGCCTAAAAATCTAGGCCAGTTACCTATCTTTTAGATGGCTGACATTAGGCTCCATCTGTTTTCAAGGGAGAGAGGGGCACTGCCAAAGAGTGCCTTGCCCCACTCTAAAACATGTGCCTAAAATAGGATGAATCACTCACTGGGGAAGTCTCCTAATCTCCACTGGCTATCCCTAATTTTTAGCTGGATATGCTCCAAGTAGATTTTGGTCCAGGTTGGAATACCTGCCAGAATCTTGACTTCCTTAAAAATTGCTTCCTACTTTACAGTCTAATGTTGTTTGAAGATTGCAAGTAGATAGATTAAAGAGAGATGTCCAAAACTTTCTCTCCACCACAGATGATGGCTACTTTTGGAATGATGATGGTGACCCCTGTAGAACTTCACAAGGGTCTGAACACAAAAGTCTGGCAGGCTCACACAAAAGCATGGGATGATATATTTAAAACAGGTTATTGTCTTAAACATGATTTGTCTCCTTTCCCTTTGTCTCTGCTTCCTACTTGGTGAAATTAACTTCCTTCATACTTGCTACTGCCCTGTGCTGCTGTTCATTGCTGCCTTCAGTGCAGATTGAGACACTTGCTGCAGTTAACCACAAATCTCTTCCAAGCACGAGAATACTGTTGTCTTATGACTAACACTTAGGTCTGCTTGTAGGGCAATACCCAATCCCCAGGAAAGCCCCAGAAATTTAGGAGCTAGTAACGCTGTGAGCCGACTTTAATCTGTCATAAAATGAAATAGCCAAAAAGTGTATGAACTCTTTAAAGGTGAGGTATATGGGTGAGAAAAGGGACTGTTCTCAAAGGCACCTCAGAGGGGGTTATTTTCTTGAGAAACAAGAATTTTACGTACAACAAAAGCCTGTTTGCTTAAGTAAAACAAAAAAGAGAGAAATTATAGGTTTTCTGAACAACCTGGAATATAGTCGAAACTCTTAAAAGCATCAGCAATCTAAATCCTAAACTACAGTTTGGCTTTTTGACATTTTCTGTCTAAGATGGATTGGCCTTCACATTACAAAAATTACTCTAACTCCAGATATGAAGTTCAGTTTCTCCTTTTCAATATTTTACTAGATAGTGACAGTTATAGGTGAAGATTGAGAGAGGGTTTGACACTTGTGTGATTGAGATGCTGAGTGATATATTTCTCTTAGGTATTTGAGTACTTGGTATGGCAGGACTCTTGGTCATGCCAGACACATATGCACTTATTTATTGCTTCTTAGTTTATGGGCTTTAGGAAGGACACTTGAAACCAGTTTTGTCCAGAAAAAACAGTTTGACACCTTCACTTGACAGAAAGAACTCCATACGAGGAACTGCTCTAAACAAGTGGGATATTCATGAGAAAGGGTGGCCAAAGTCTAGTACTCTTTATTTAAAAGCAAACAAACAAAATGTAAAAATTTGGCATCTATTTTTGCCTTCCCTTAGTAAATCAAAGGCTTCAATTTCCCCTCAGGGAGTCTGAGTGCTAAGTCTCTTTGATTTTCTAACACCTCGATCCCCTTTGAAAATCCAAGCTAATAAATTTTACATGCTTGTATTCCTGTTTGCTAAATATTTCACTCAACACATCAGTGATTTCCATTGCTAATTTAAGAAAGCAGAATTCCTAATAGTTTGCAGAAGCTCCTTTTGTTCAGACATGATTTTTGTGATCTATTTATTTTATTTGTTTTTGTCTAAAAGGTGAAAATGCCATTTATTTATTCAGTATAAAGCTCATTGCTTGACAAAAGACCACAGCTTGGTATCTTCTTTCAAAACCCTGCATGAAACATGCTGTTGCTTTTATTTTTACAGTATTTATAGTGATTTTCCATTAATCACCTCCTGCTCCTCCCTCCTCAGCCAAGCACTCCATTGACTGTCGACTGGAAAAACACTCTGCAAACCCTCAGGAGGATTTCCTGTGTGACATCTATTCTAGAGGACAACTTTCCAAGAAGGAGCTGTATGCTGCCATCGCAGAGCTCCAGATTGCTGGAGTTGAAACGGTAAACCTGCCCTTCCAAGAGCTCGCTAAAATTAGCACCCTTCCAGCTCCCTGCTTTCTTCCATCACCTAACCATCACAACATCTGAGAGTGAGCCCATCCTGTAGTACCTTTGGTGGCCTACGTGCAAGTGAATTTTTACCTGAAGTCACTAAATTCTTCCTTCTGTTCGGTACTCCTAAAGAACAACTGGGATGGCTCATAACCCCTTAGGCTTGCAAAATACTGCAAAACAGTGGCCAGCCGTAGAGGCTGCTTTGAACTTTGGCAATTTCATGTTTCTGTCACCACCAATGCAGGTCTTGCATTTCTTTTTGCTTTGTTTCAGACGGCCAATAGTTTACTATGGGCTTTGTATAACATTTCACGCAATCCGCATGTTCAGCAGAAGCTTTTCCAGGAAATACAGAGTGTTTTGGCTGCTAATGAGGGTCCAAGTGCTGAGAACCTGAAAAATATGCCTTACCTAAAAGCATGTCTGAAAGAATCCATGAGGTAAAGTTCTCAAATGATTTGCAAAAATCAAAATGATCCCAAAGGTTTTTACCAGCCAGTGTGTACTGGGGAGAAAGAATTTTCTAGTATATATAATTTCATTCACCTTGCTGGTGAAGGGAAACTATGATAAATACAGGAAGAAAAAATGCTGGAAATTTAACCCATTTGATTTCTTCCACTGTAGATTAACACCATCGGTGCCATTTACCAGTCGCACCATCAACACAGAAATGGTTCTGGGAGATTATCAGCTGCCCAAAGGGGTAAGTCAAATAATTTACCTTACTAGAATATGTTGTCATTGATTAACTGCCCTGTAAACCACTGAAGTTGGTCATATTTCAGTCTGAAAATAACTTTGCCCAAGGGCGAGTCCCAGAATAAGGAATGGGGAATTTGCACCAAGAATTCCCATAAATGGAAAACCATACCTGCCTGCACTGCTTTTGGAGTTAGACAAAAATAGTTTTGTGTGCTATTTCAATTTTTTTTGTCAAACTTTCCCATGATTTTCTGAGAAAATTATGACCTTTTTGGTGTTGGAATTAATCTTCTGAGGAAACTGCCTCACCTTTACTGTTGAATTATTTTGTTCCATTAACAAACTGATTCCCTTGGTAGCTCTAAGCCAAATTTGTAATGAGACTTTCTTTCTATTGCTTTGTTTATAGACCGTACTAATGATAAACAGCCATGCCTTGGGTTGCAATGAAGAGTACTTTAATAGCTGGACTCAGTTTAAACCAGAGCGCTGGTTTCAGAAAAACTTAATAAATCCATTTTCTCATGTTCCATTTGGCATTGGGAAGAGGATGTGCATCGGACGCCGCGTCGCAGAGCTACAGCTTCACTTGGCTCTTTGCTGGGTAAATACTCTAAAAATGGCATTCCATACACAATGCCTGGTTGTTCAACACGTAACCTGATGAAGAGATCTAGAAGCCAAAGCACACTGACCAAAATGTCTGTGTTTCAGCTCATTCGCAAATACCAAATTGTAGCAACTGATGACAAACCAGTAGAAACACTCCATTCAGGAATACTGATTCCCAGCCGGGAGCTTCCCATTGCATTTCACAGACGATAAGGTATGTGCCTAAGGGTCTCTCGAGTGCAGGAGGCTTTTCTTTGAACCTCATTTAGGATTTTCATAGGATCACAGAGCAGATGTCTGTCTAAGCTTTACTCTCACAATGTGAGATTTATCAAACACCATCATGTTCTGTTATTTTTAACAGAAAATATTCCATGTACTAAGAACACAAGTTTTGTACTTATGGCTCTGAAGTTAGCTGTCAAGTTTCAAACTCCACGAGAGCATGGTACAGATCAGAAATAGGGAAATCAAAATGTATAGACCATTGGAGAAAACAAAATAATGGCTATTATTATACCTTCTGCACTGCATTTCTAGAAGATATTTCCTGGAGAATAGCATTTGATTTTGAGCATCAGTGCACAGATTAAATAGAAAATTCCCTAGTGAAGGAAGAATGAACCAGTGCACGGCAGAGTTTTGATAAGAAAAAAATATTTTAGGCAGAAGGACAGAGAAAAGAAATACCCATTTGTAAATAGTGATGCAATGTTGCAACTTATTATACAGTTTCTGCTTCCAAAAAATGGAATGTAAGATTTTCTCTGCTCACAAGTTTATACAAATAAGAAAAAACAAATAAAAAAGCTTATTTGTGTAAAAATCTAAATGGGAAAACCGGGTCTTTGGTCTAGAATTAAATTTTCAAATTAGAAATCAAGTGATATTTAAATACTGTGAGAGATATTTTTTTTTTGCTGGCCAACACCACAGGAGAAAAATCCTCCAGTATAATCTGAATACGGGTATTGATTCCTTTAACTGAAGTTTGTTCAGAGCTATTTGCTTTTAAATAATCGATCACTCTGTAGATTCTTTTTCTGTTTAATACAGCTTGCAGAAAATAAATGACACCCCTGCTGCTGCCTTCTCCGAAGAAACGCATATCAACTGGGAAAGCCAAAGCCTATGGTAACCAGTGGAGAAACTGCTACACACATCCCTTGAACAATTCCTGAGCCAGAAATAGCACCAAGAAAATCTCCCATACTGTTTGAAGGGGAAAATGTGGTTAGTTAGTTCAACTGTGCTTAGCAGTGTTAAAAGGAAAGAAAAATACCATGCACGTTCATATACCTATGCAAATATACTGATTTAGTGCAGCTGAGGGACTGTACAGGGTAGAGCTTGATAGTGAGCTGTGGAGTGTTATGTACAGTTCTTATTAGTGCCCAGTGAAATTATTATAGCCTCAAGCTGTTCAACAGGCTGGCTTGGAAAGAGCTGGCTTCCAGTCTGTGGGTATCGTATAGGACAGCTGGGGAACAACAGCCCCGACTGAACTGCTCTGTTAGCTCAGAGTTGAGGAGCTTTGGGAAGTCAGCCTAAGGGAAAAGAAACTTGCTTAGTCTTTATCAAATTGCCAGTGTTGTGAATTAAACTGAGAAGTAAGATGGCAGTCTGTAACAAGGACAACAACAGGGCTTAAAAATTAGGATAATTAAAGAAATATACTTTCCCTAACATTATTCACTTCCTTAATAACAGGGAAATAAGGACAAAGGGATATAACAGGATTTATTCCTCATTCCTACACAGTACTTCGATTCCAACAGTTGCAATACTGCTGCAAAACAGTTGCAGAGTATACTGCTGCATACTCTGCTCTTATCCATATTGTTTCATGCATCCAACTCCCACACAAGCCATTTTATCATGACTTTATTGCAAAACCTTAGTGGTCTTTTATTGCATAAAAGGCCTTATCCATAAATAGAATCACTAGAATCCTATGGGTTCTGCCACTATTAAATGATGATTATCCTAACAGGATAGTTACTTTATCAATGAGTAATATAAAATATGTGTTTCAAAGAACCACAGGAAATAAGGATCCTAAATATTTTTAAGTGGTCTATTTCTTGTGGAGATATCAATAGCTGTATCTGAAGGTTAAAGTTGTCACTGCCCTGCATGTCATACCGTATGTTAGCTGTTACAGGCACTAGTGTACTTTCCCATGACGCAGTTTCAAGTACAGGTTTATATATATAACATGAATGGTTATTTTTATTTTTTTACATTCTGAAATGTTACAACTTCATGGCATTTGTTGGTCTGTGTCCTGCACTTTTTAGTTTTCATCTGCTGTTTGTAAGCCGCTGCCATATTACGATGTGTAAAGCGATTTGTGCATTATCTGAACCTTTCTGGTCAATTTGGTAATAGTCAATTTTATAATAAAATAAAGATTTCTATTTTTTTGGCTATAAATAGTCTTCCACAGTTTACTATGAAGTCTTTGTAGCATTACAAAAGTCTTGTCATTTGTGGTAATTTCTTGCACCAAGTTGCTGTGGTGCTTTCATCCCTCTGCTTAATCGCCTCCATAGGCTTGGACTTGAAATTATATAAAATGCAGCTACTTTAATGCAACAGTGAAAAACTTCCTCTTTATGGTACCCCCAAGCTGCTTCACTGTGGCTGTAATGACACCCTAGCTGGGAAACTGTTTGCAAAACCCAGCTCTGGTGGGAGGGTGTAGTGTGCACTGCCCGGCACCTGGCCAGCCCCAGCGTGGTGGATCCCAGCTTAGCAAGTGCAGGGATGTAATGCCCTGCAGCACGGAGCTTTGATGCCAAACTCCTTTTGTGCCATTAGTCTTGCTATTCCTTCAATCTAGGCTAGCCTCACTACTTGTGAATGTGTTAAACCCATGCTGACAGCCCGTTTACCTCTAATCCTATGAGACCTCAATGAAGGATAATGTTAGGAGGCTTCCTGCATGCATAGCACAGTCTGAACACGTTTCTCCCCAGCACGCGCAATACTGATGTCTCCAGGGATAGGACTGTTACATTTCTCTGCCATTATGACAAGATAAAATCAATATGAAGTTTTGAGGAAGGATGAAAATAGTTTGAAGCTTTGCAGGATCAAAAGAAATGATGGATATGAAAAAGTGCCATCGACCCAGCACCGTGACTGACAGCTGGGTGGTTACGCAAAGAGCGAATCTGACAGTTATCAAAACCATGCTGTCTGCGCCAAGTGAAGGCTGCCTGTGGCTGAGTGAGTGGTGGTGTAAGAAAAACCATGCAGCACTCTGTGAGCATGTCACTTCTCTGAAGATCATAATGCAATGTGTCCTTTGGAGTGACTGTGGTTTGTGTTGCTGAAACTAATCTGAGAGCTGGAAGCACTGGGTGGGCTGGGAGACCATAGGTCTCTCATGATCAATGGGAAGCTTTGGCAGCTCCCCTAAGGTGCAAGGCGATGTGCAAAGATCTACCCAAGGTGCTACAACAATAATATGCACTAAGTCTTTTGTTAGAGTATTATAAACTAATTTTACTCCTTAAAGCCAATGGAGTTGTGCCAATGTGAAACAAGTGTTAGCAGAAAGCAAGGTCTATTGTTCAATTCCAGGCATATCACACTCCACACAAATGTTCCAACGGTTTAACTTTTAAAGACAACCAAAGAGAAGAGGTGTTATCTAGTTGCACTGACCTTGACAGCCTAGTTATCAGCTATTTTGAAATCCTTTATTGCTTCTGTATAGTAAATCACAGATTCATGCTTACTGGAATGCTGATTATTTTCACTATTTAAATTTAGTGAACTCAAAGATCTACACAAGTGTTGCTCTAAGGTTTTGAGCAACAAATGCATGCTGTCTTCTGGATTTCAATACAATATCCACCGACCTGGAAAATCTTGTTCCGGAAGCTTTGTAGATTTTCAAGTTCCTGAAGTTTGCAAAAACTTCATTAACCTGCTACCTCAAAGTAAATGTCCAAAGCAATTTAGCTAGGAAATAGGTAATTATCAAACTACACAGATAATGAATGACCAAGCCAGACTTTAACATTGAGAAACCCATATGGCTTGCTTTTTCTCGTATTTCAGAAATCCAGCATTAATAAATGTCCATGAAACCTTCCATCTGTGGTCAGCTGGATACATTCAGTTCAGTTCTTTGCTTCTTTGAAATGGTGTGCTCATTCACAATTACTTACAAGAAAGACAATGACACAACTACTTCCCTGTTATAGTTTCCTACACTTACTCCTCAGAGGAAGATAGCTGGATTGTAAAATGGATGGAATTAATTGGCCTCCACATTAACTTTCTCAACAAGGAAACAAGTGAGGTTTACCTATCCAAAAGGAAAGTAATTCCGTTCAGGCTTTGGGCAGGTTGGTGGGAATGATATAAATGAAGTTGGAACCAACTCATCTGTGGGGATTTTTATGAACAGAGGATGTCAGTTTTCAGGACTGACAAGCTGGCATTTTTCATACCTGTCCTGCTCATTATAACCGGGCTTTTTCACACTGCTCTGAGTCAGTCTCCGCATACACCTCTCAGTGCTGTAATTAGATGACAGATAAGGTGTTCTAGTTTGCCTTCTTGTATACTGAGAAAGAGCTTTTTTCTCAGCAGTTAGAGGTAGGATTCATAGCTGTGTCAGTGCTGACTTTAACTGATGGGGCAAAATAACCCAAGCTCTGAAAACATAACTCTGCAAGATGTTCACAGCTAAAGTTCATTCTAGAACAAATTGTAGGAGAACAACTTTGCACATGCTCAGCTTTCAATGTGTGAAACATCACATTGACCTCAGTGAGGCTGTATGTATGCATGTAGGGGTTTTACTGTATTATCGTTATTTCCAGCATGTCATTTGTGGCACACACACTCAAAATTCATGTAAGGGTTGTAGCTTTAGAGGAAAAAGCTGCCTTTTTACTTCAGATAACTGAAACAAAGGGCCTGTTGAGATTGAAACTACAAGCAGTCTCATTAATCTCTTGCCCTGGATGTGTGTATTGTTCTGATAACTTGTGGATTGATATACTACTGTGTGGGTGGCTGTATTCAGATTTTTTTGGTGTGTCCTGCTAGGCATGGCTTGGGAAAAAGCATTAATATTATATTATGAAACTGAGCATTATACGTACATTTAATCTTGGGTATTTCTGAGTATTGGCTTTCAAGAGAGTAAAAAATAGATGCTAAGTTGTTTTGTAACAGAAACAGCACATGTCCTGTCCTTTCTGCTGATGTTCCTAACTCTCCACTCTCTTGCACTGTAGCTCAGGGCTGCAATCTCACTGCCTTAAATCCCTTCCATACATTGAAATATAAACCAGGGATACATTTGTTGACACTGAGAAATGTAAACTAACACAAAACTGGTATTGGCCACTACAGAATTAGTACAATTGTTTGGGCAGGGAAGTATAACCGGTACTGATGGAGACCGCATTTGGGATCTGGTTCAACATTACAGCGTTCTTTTTCCAAGACAGCCCAACTTTCCATATGAATATTACTGCTCACTTCTTTCTTGTCTGTTTATCCAGAAGTGCATTAACACCTCATGCTATACCTATCTGCACCTAAACCTCTATATTTCTATATTCTTCTTTGCTAGCAGAGGAAGGACGACATTGACTTCCATCTCTTGTCCATAGTTTTTGTCTCAGCTGTATGATCAGTAGCCTGCGGCTTTAGAACAACAAAAGAAGTTAAACTTTAGCTATAGCATTAGGGTTCAGAAGCAGATTTTATAAATCTTTACATCTTGGGGTTTGGATGGAGCTGAGCACTTACAGAGCAATCCTCCTCCTGACAAGGAAAACAACGAGACTTCTTCATGAGGCAGAATGTTTTTCTCCAAGAGACAATGTCAAAACAGGTGTGGAATGGAATGCAGTTTATAATCAGGGTAAATTATACTTTGCTTTCATGGGCATGTTCCTCTCGGCAAGTTCGAACTCCGTGCCTCTAATTGTTCAGCATGTTGAATGAACTCCAGGCACCACATGTCAGAGGAGAAGGGAAGGCAGTGGATACTGCTGCTGGCAGGGAGCACAACAAGGTAATAAAGGGAACTCTGAGTACGAGGGTTACCTCTTGGTCTTTCCCAGCTGGTATGCACGTTTATGATATTTTACCTTCCGCTATCAACTTAGGTACCCAGAAACTTGATTGTAAATCAAACAAATCACATCTGATTCACCCTGCAATTGAGCTATGTTCCACATAAAAGAGGAGACAGGAGAGAAGCAGGAGAATGGTGCATGTCTTGATTACCTTAAACTAAAGGGGATCCTCACTGTTAGATGGACTTCCAGTGGCACAGAGTAGGCTCAAGGTGAAGAAAGGAAAAATGTTATCCAAATTTAATGTAAATAATGAAAAAATGCAAATAATGGAAGGAAGTCTGAAAAACTCACAGCTCAGGCAGTATGGATTGCACTTATCTGGACATTTAAGTTCCCATAAAAAACAAAAAACCCCTTATTGTTTATCTCAGTTATACCAATGGGAATCACAAATAGTATTGCAGATAAGGTCAATGCCTGAATCAAGCACAGTCCCACTTAGTTCAAGGCAAAGGTACCCACATATCTGATCAGGTGTGTCAGCCAAGAGCCAGCATAATCCATGGGCAAAGGCCATCTTCAGTCCTAAAACGGGGATCTGCTTTGGCAGGAGCATTCAATTACCAGCTGCAGATACCCAACTGCTCTTTGTCAACACACTCACTGTGTTGAGGTTGCACTAGGTAGGATTAAATTGGCCAAGGAGAAGGCCTCAGCTGGGATCCAGATTTTAGTAATTTTAAATGGGGCCTGCAAAGCATAAGTTGAATAAGGAAGACTTTGGGAGCAAGACTGTGGGCAGGATAACACTGTAGGTAGTTGAGTTCACAGACACCATTTGCTCTGTTCAGGAGATGCCAAGTTTTGGTACTCCAGAACAAGTCTGTCTTCCCTCTGGCTATGTTTGAAAGTCAGAGCAATAGAAAAGAAAAGCTATAAATACGCATTGCTCCTTGTGACACACACATTCAGTATCTCATTTCAATGCAAGTGAAAAGCTTCAAAGCACACCCCACTAAAAAGAACCCAACCAAACCAAAGAGAACAAAACAGGAAATATCTTGTATGTAGTCACTGAACACCCTGATTTAAATTTCTCAAGTAATTGAACAACCTGGACATATTAAATTCTTATCAGGAGCTTCCACTGTAGCTTCTTCTTTTAATAAGTGTACAAGAGGTTGGAATGCCACTGAAAGTTGTTTTTAATCATTAAAGGCTAAGCCCCAGAGCATCTTGGATTTTCTACCTGATGGAAGCAGGTTGTGCAGCTTGCAGAGTTGTGAAATCTTTAAATAACTTCAAAGAAGGAAAAATTAGCTGCTCCTTAAAAATACTTCACATACTTGAAATGCTCATGATACCTGATCCACAGCAGTATACCTTTATTAAACAGCTAATTCTGGGTGCTAATTTTTCAAAATAGAAGTTTTTCTCCTTTAAAATTAAATTGAATCCAATGCTCTGTTTAAATATCATCAGAGGATGAATCAGACAGGTATCTTCTCACAACAGTGTTTCACTGGTGGCATTTTTCAGTCATCGCAGTGAACGAAACACTTGGGTATGTCATACAGTCATAGAATAGTTTCAGTTGGAAGGGACCTTTAAAGATCATCTAGTCCAAGCCAACTCCCTGCAATAAGCAGGGAGATCTTCAACTACATGTATAAAAAAATTCAAAAGCCTATAATATGCATTGATAACATCTCTAAAAATACTCAGTGAAAACTCAGGATATTTTCTTCACAAGGTTAGTGACCAAATAAAGTTCTTTATGGAACTGATTTCCTGCTAAGAAATTCCAATTTTGCATTCTAATACAAATTATTCATCAGTAAATGAGGAAGATGTTACTTGAGAGGTGAAAAGTAAAGGAATTTGGGGGTGTTTGCTTTTAGGAAATGTCAGACACAGCAGTGTCTGACATTTAGCTCTGAAGAACATAGATCAATGGAGGAACTGCAATTTGTTAGAAAACACAAAATAATGCTGGGTTGTCGTCAAGGAAGATATTAAAACATCATGTTTTCGTACATATCAAAAGTATACATCCCTGCAGAGACACTTTAGAATAAATACCGAATTTTTATGAAGAAAAAGGTAATTTCTGGCCATGAATGATCTATTTAGTAAAAAGATGCTATTGTTCTAAGTAACAAGAGTCCAAATGCACTTTGCTGTTAATGGCAACCAGCTCAATTCAAAACAGTACTCCATGCAGATGTTCAGTTATCACTACTTATCCATTTTAACACTTGAATAAAAGAAAGACATGTTAATTGGACTAAGAGTAACTCCACAGTTTTTTTCCTCACCAACTTCCAGAAAAGTTGAAAAATAAATGATATGTTCGTATTCTTAGAATTTGGCTCCATATCAGGTATTTGCTTTTCCTAAGAAAACGTAATATTTCAAGGTTCATGTCTAAGTGCTTTCTCTTGAAAGGACTGATAAAAAGTGCATACTGAGGGAAACATTTGCAGTGAAATGCAATATTGCTTTGTCAAAATTGCTTTTTGCATCCCGAAGCAATGCTGCATCTTTGTGGAGGCTTCTGCTCAACCTGCCTGTCTATTAAACACCTATTTACATGCAGATTGTAAAAGACTTTTCAGGGAGAGAAAGTGCAGTAGTTACAAGAAGAATGCAGGCCCATAATTGTAAGGATAGTTTTGGAGGTGTTTGAGGCATCTTTATAAATGATGCTTTCATCATTGATTTAGCCATCTAGGGCTTCCATTATATTAGCTCTCAGTGAGAGTTAAAACTCTGCAGCCTCTTCTGAAAATGGAAAGGACTGGTCCCTAGAAGCCATTGTCACCAATTCAAAAGAGCAGGTAGGGTAGTGTGATTTTTTAGGTGTGGTTAGCTAACCTACAATAAAAGCCTCATGGAGATTGCACCCCAAGAGAACTTTGTGGGTTCACAGATTAATCATGGGTTGTCATCATCCACCCCTCTCATGACTATGTATCCTGCTCTCTCTCAACCAGGAGACTTTGATCCAAACAAAGCCCTTTTTTGCAGGTAGGATCAGAGAGCTGCCCTGATTCACCACTTAGCTACAAAACTGCTGGAGTCAACAGCAGGAAAGTGGCATGAACATGTACTGGGGTATGGCACCACAGAGCTGTAAAGGGCAAGACCACTGTGTCTGAGCTGCAGCACAGCTTTGTAGTACTCAAAGGAACCATATAATTGTACCTGTAGTTGTAGTTGACTCCCAAGATCACTCAAGAGAAATACAGGTTCTGAATCATTTAGTTTGCAATGCAACCCCTCAGATTCTTAAATATTTACATGAGATTAAGCCATCTACATCCGGGAGGATGTTTTCATTTGGGGGTTTGGGGATTTTTTTTTTCCCCTAAATGCCAAAGTTTCACTCAGGAACTTTCCTTCTGTTTTGAACAAATCAGAAAAGAAGTAATTGCGAAAGCTGTTCTTGTTGCTGAACCATGGCAAAACAGATTTCCAGCAAAGGGGCACACGCAGCGGGAAGTTTGGCAACTAATACATGGGAAGATGTGCTTGAGGACATTTTCCAGAAAGGAGACTGGCTTCAAATACAGTTGACTCATAACTCCTGCAAAGTTTTTCTTGCCCAAAGGCAGAATTGAAAGAGAAACCAGATCAGCTCAATCCTTGTGGAATCAAAGAGTTAGCTCTGGGCCAGCAGTGTGCAGATATTCACCAGTCACTGCGGGAAGGGAGGGAAGTTTTGTTTATGTGTAGATAGAAATGAATGGAATAAATATTAAAAAATAGCTTATTATACTACCTGCTGATGCCAAATATTTGATCTGTGCTTTGATCCAACAGCAGGGTTCTGGCAGGTGCCCTTAGGAAAACAGAGCACACGTTTTTCAGCATATTCAATAGCCCCTCGGAAAGCCACTGTTTCGTCCAAGCCCTTCTTGGGTTGTGATTGGCACCCAATGTGCTTCACTGGAAAAGGCAAAAGATTTCTGAGAACATGAAGAGTAGAAAAGGCAAAAGATTTCTGAGAACATGAAGAGTACTGTGCTATTTGTAGAAGTCAATGGGATCCAGGGAAACAATTGAAGGAGAAACTGGCAGTTCTGGGGAAAATGAGAGCTGCTGGGAAAATAAACAAAGGGTGAATCCTGCAGAAAGGAATTAACATGCTCATAAGGGAAGTTAAAGTAGAGGGTGTTCAGACAGGTCACACAGCAATCACTAACAGAGATCAGGCATAAAGCTGATGGGCATTATGACAGGAAGTGGATGTTGTGTTTGGCAGCCTGAGTGCCCGTGCTGGGCACAGCCACCGCCAGGCTCTACATCCCCTAGCTCCCATCTCCCAGCACCATCATGGCCAGGGCAAGGTGCTCAGGAAAGGGAGATGGGTGCTGGACCTGCATGGCACAAATACACAGGAACAGTTGCACTGCCAAGGAACGTGCTTGTATAGTCACAACGAAATGCACTACCCAAAGCAAGGATGTGTCCTGTCCTCCCCAACAGTCTTACAGGATGCTCAGTTTTACAACAGAGTGGCTGTGAAGCCACATGCCTGACACTGGCCACACTCAAACTCCTTCGCTTTCTATTCTTCTTTCTGGAGGGGTATTGTACTCTGTGGTATGTATCCTGAAGCTGACAGCTCCTTGTCTTTATATCTTGCATAGGGCTGGTGACTTCCATTGCAGCTGAAGGAGAATACAAAATAGGTCTTATATTTGTTTAGTCAATCTTGAAATATAAAATTCTTCTGTGTTTGGAAATTTGAATAAGATTAAAAAAAATGAAGTGGAATTTTTTAGATTCCTTTCCAGGGAAAACAATTCCTTGGAATTGTTTTTAAGAAGTAGCAGGGCTGTTACAAGAAATTATGCCAGGACAAAGATTTTTCCTGATGAATAACTGAGTAGCCATCAGAAAACTTTACACTGGACTCCTCTCAAAGGTTGCATCTATTTTATGTGTGGATAACACTGAAGTCTTCAGAAATACACAACCATTGTTCCCTTTCCTACGTGCTCTTGTCTCAGCATGTGCACAAAGAGTCAACCAGTTTATTTTTGGTTGCTAATCCAGAGCTAGAGTTTTGCTTCTGTGACACCTGCCTTGGAGGACCACACTTTAGTTAGGCAGCGTCATTCATGGGGGAAACCTGTCCTCTGAGCCACTTCCAACAGTCTGAGCAGGACTCCATAATATTCTTTGCTTGCATAGCAGGCATAAATATTTTATTATTAGTTACTTAAATCAGGAAGATTTTTTAAAAGCCTTGGTAACAGCATTTGACTTAAAGTTAATACCATACTTGCTCAAAAGCAGGCAGATGCTGTCTCTTTTGTGTCTCCGCAAAGCACTCATTTCATGCTGCACCTTTCCAGATTTATCTCATGCCATTGGATAGAAATGGAGGATCCATCAATTCTCACCCTCGGTGCTTATCTCGTCCTGTCAGACACCTTTCTCCTTTGCTCCTGGATAATCCCCACATGCATATTTCACCCACTTCCTAGCAGTCGCTGTGATGTTTTCTCAGCCTGCACCATATCTTCCTTGAGACAAGCTGAGCGAAACCAGATAAGGCAATGAAGGTAACATATTCTGCCAGTGCCCATGACTGAGCTACTTTATGTTGACCAGAAGGCTTGTTTTAGCACAGCTATTGCCCCAGCAAGACACTGTGGAGAGTGACTGCAAACGAATATGAATCTGCTGCCATTGATGAATGACATCCAGTAGCTGAGATGTGAAAAAAGGTGGACTATGCCACATAGCATCTCTTCTGATCTGCTTCAAGAAGAGAAATTTACAGACTGTATCTAAAGCAATGATTCATAATCTCTGCAATGTCTTACAACTGCTGAGGAGGAGACAGGGTATAGCTGGTTCGACTCCTTTCTTTAAGCCCTTTCTCCTTTTTGTTTTTGTCATTGTTTCTTCCTGTGGAAGGGCATGGAGAAAAAATAGGATTTTGTTTGGAGGGATCTGGAGCAGCTCTTACACCAAATGCTTTGCTATTCAGCACATCCCAGGAACAGGATCACTGTTAATGCCTGAAAGTTCTGCTGCTTAGGGTGAACAGTTCTTCAGATATGAAGACAACTCTTTGGTTAGTCTGGTTTGTCTTTAGATGCTGCAGTGTTCAATCCTGTCTTGAATGCTGAAAATACCAGTTAACTTTCTTGTGAGTTCAAGAAATGTAGGTTTGGGTCCTAAGCGGAATATCTTCTGAAACAAGTAGGTTCTTAGCTACATCAGCATGTGCCAAACTAGGGGTGACTGCAGTCATAGGACGAATCCTGGCAGCTTCATAACATTTAATCTGAAATCCAATACCTTACTTGGTTTAGAATTGACTTAACAGGTGCTTAATGACTGCAGTTAATAAAATAGATTTAAAAATCCCTGAATTTAACTTCAAGGATTTCATCAGCTGAAAAGCAGAAATGAACTTTGATCTATATGAATTTGTAAACACTACTAAAAGAGAGATTACAAGTAAAGCAGATGATGCTTACCTGCTTTTTTAACATAGTGTTTACTCAGTAACTTCCACGGAAGTAGCAAGTGAGTATCAGGGATCAGTGCCTCCAGGGCTCACAGAGTCAGTGTAGTATGTGTTTTGTACTAAAAACAATTAAAGTTTTATCAGGATTGGACTTTTGTGTGTCTATTTTTGGCATCCTTCAGCTGAAAAATGCACCGACTGAACTTGCACTCCTGACCTGTTGATGGTGCTTTACTATTAATAGAAAAGGTCTCAATAAGTAACCAGTCTGACAGTGCACGGCAATACACTCCCACTGCTTTGCAGTTTGCTTCTGTGAACCTTTTGACTTGAATCCCACTTAAAAAACAATAGAGGGCTCTGCCAGGATGCTTGAGCAAGAAGGAGCAGGTGCCTTGTGCCGCTGGGACTCATCCCCATGCTGTATGTGGGGGCTGTTTCTCCTGGGGTGACAAGCTTCCTCCTGGCTGGTGACCGAGCAGCCACAGCCTCAATAGTCAGAACTGGGGCCAAATAGCCACAAGGTACCTGCCTCAACCCACCTTTGATGTAGGAGAGGAGAAGCACAGGGCTGGAATGTCTCGCAGGGATGCAGGGACAAGTGGCAGATGAAGGATCACAAGTCTCAGCTGCACATTTTTCCTAGACTCCCTAATATAAGTGTGTCAGGAGCTGGTTTGAGTCTGAAAAGCAGGGAATAGTCCTGATTTAAGAGGAAATAAAAGATCCGGATCATTTAAGATGCCTTGTTGCACAAAGATAATGTGGGTCATGTGTGTAAAGCAAAAATGCCACCATGGGTTGTGGTGCTGCAAGTGGGAGTCAGTGTCAGCGTGTGGGTGACTGGCATATGGAGGCTGTCTGACCTCGGAAGAAAGGAGGAAAATCCATGTAGGAAAACCAGGCCAGGAGAGCTGCATTTATTTCACAGCAATATATGACACTCTCATGTCTAATGTTATTTGTACTTGAAAGGTTAAGTGAGAAACAGAAATTGAGTGTTTGCTACTCTGTTCCAAGAATAGTATTGAACTAATCCAGCAGTTTTGATCATCCAACTACACATTATGTTTACTTGCAAAAATGTTATTTTCAGGCCCATATGGATTTCCCCTCCTTTTGGTCCCTCAACACCCCCAGTTTTCCTGTAAGGTTAGAGGGATTAATCTATATTTACGTTCACATAAGAAATAAAGTATCCTTTGCTTTTAAACTTTCCAAACTGGACAGGATTAAGACACATATAATAAAAACATACAGAATGCTCTTCCCTGCTCTTACAAGTTAAACATTCCTTCTCATGGGCATTATCAGAGCAAGATTTCTACCTTATCAGTTCAGAGCACACAGATACCATTCCTTGGGTAAAGGTGAAAAAGGTCTTACAGCCAGAACAGAGGGAGCACAAGGTTTGGGATGGCTGTGTCTCAGGGTAAGGCTAGAGCCAGGATGGGTTGACTGGCAGTATGATAAACTCATGTAGGTTATGGCTTTCCTTTGCTAGCTCATATCTCTGATCAATTAAGCAGGAGTCGATTTAGCCCTCACCCAGAGAACTGACAGACAGCTCCTGTCTGTTCTGAGCCAGCCCAAGGAACCCAGCTCTCAGTGCAAGTTATTTATTAGTGATGTGTGAAAAAAGGAATATAGCTATGTGCTGTTCTTTGAAAAGTGTTTTTCAGCCATTTTTGTCTGTTTTACACTCATGGTTTAGTGGATGGTTTATTATGAAAGAAAACTGGGCAAGTGCAAGGAAATGTGTCTGATCATTGTCACCAGCACAGCAGGAGGAGGTTCCAGTTACCATATTTCTAAAGAAGATTCTTTACATTTACTTTGATTCAAAGCTTATGTCTCCATTAATTGTATATCTCCATCTTATGATGACAATATCCCAAATGCACAACATTACTTTCCTGGGTTTGATGGTAAAAGGTATATGTCCGGCTCTGCTGGAAATGACTGTTTCCAGGCAGACATCATAAAAACTCCATTAGCTCAAGAGTCTTGTTCTAGAAGAGAGTTTATCATTAATTTTGCATGTTAATTGCTTGTTTTTTCAGCTAGAACTGCCAATCAGGACAGTTGTGGACACCTTGTCCAGTGAGGTTTAAGTCAACACCACTTTCTTGTTGCACAGAGGATGCTGAAAATAATCTCAGCCTAACTGACAACAAAGACATGAAAGTCTTTATAGCCACTGTTCTATCTTTGCCATGTCAATGCTTTGAGAACTGCTATAAAAGTTACCTTCCACAACCATTTCTTCCTGAATTCCCTAGAATTTCACTGAGAATTTTCTGCTAGAACTAGTTCTGTGTCAAACTCCTTTCTCTCTGTCTCTCTCTTACCCAAAGCAGAAGCATCCTAAATCCCACATCCTAAATGCTGAGTTTGGTTTTGCATTTTCAGTTATTCTCCCCGTGACCCATTCCATCTGTATGTTGCACAAAATCTTCCAAGTCCAGGTTTGTTGCAGCCAACAAAAGCATTGTGTAGTCACTGGTGTGCAAAGTCTAGTTGGGGTTATCTTTAATTTTATTGGGCAACCTGTTAGGAGAAAAATGAACAGAAAAAGATGATCAGCTCATAGGAACTTATTGCAAAAGTTTGTCCCACCTTCTTACCAGAAATGAACTGCATGATCTGAACTGGAATACATTTGTCTCAGAGAATGGATGAGTGAGTTTGCTGGGATTATCAAGTTTGCTTATGAGTAAGAGCATTGCCCTTGCTTTCAGCAGTCGTTGATCTAAAGGAAAACAGTTTGCTTCTCATCCTTTATCTTTTATTAGACACTATTAAGGGTGGGAAAAAAATACCAGCATTCGAATTTGAGTTGTCAGAAACCTCATGTTAGTT
Source organism: Coracopsis vasa (assembly GCA_026283785.1). Lineage (NCBI taxonomy): Eukaryota > Metazoa > Chordata > Aves > Psittaciformes > Psittacidae > Coracopsis > Coracopsis vasa. The sequence goes on from JANHGB010073448.1 coordinate 22,086, forward strand.
CTTTGTGGAGTTATAACCCATTTTACCAGCTGGGCAGTCCATAAGAGCTGTAAAATTAACCAGCTGCTGCAGAAGGTACACAAAGGATTGTATTTTCTTTCATCAAGATGTGGCTTTCCTAAACAAAGAATGTTTTCAGCAGAATTGTCTTTTATAACCAGTCTCAATCTTTAGGTATGCAACTCAGCCTACAACTTGCAGGCAGTATCTGGACCATCAAGACAATTAAAAGAGTACTCAGCCCAGTCTTGGAAACGCCTTTACTTGGGGGCAATTTGGGAAGTGAAGAGAGCAGGTTGCAAGCAGGCTTGATCATCCAGGCAGCAGGAGCAGCCCAGTCCCGGCTGCTGCCTCCTCAAGCCTTTTTCCAGCATGTCCTTAAGAATTTGCTGAGTGAATGAACTGCACACACAGAGCGAATCCAGTCCTTCCAGGAAAGCATCACCTCTTGGGAAAACATGATATATGGTCATGTTATGTATGCACAGCAAACCCACCTCACACTGGATCTACTACGTGTGTGCAGAACAAATACACAGCATGAATCCTTCATGCGATAAGGGAAAGGCCAGAGAGTGCAGCCTATCCCAACACTGACATGAGTACGTGACCCACTCTGCCCTGCTGGAAAACATGGGCAACACCAATTGAAGTTAGAAACACCCCTGTATTTTTCACTTTGAGCTTTAACACCAGTCATCAGCTAAATGAAAACCTTTACATTTTGCAGTTGTTTTTCCTTTTAATTGGAAAATTGGAGAAGAACATAGATAGTAGAGGGTTTTTTTCCCTGAAAGTGGCCCCAAACTGTGTAAACTTTCAGGTTAAGTGCTCAATTAAAAGGTCAAATTATCCAAATAGAAAACTAAAGTGTCAGGCAATAATTGTCTACTGGACTCCGTTACCTGAGGAGTTCACTGCACACTGACCTCGTTTAAATATTACACAAACCAGTGGTACGTGTAGTACTTCCTACCAGTTATTTATAACTCTTAAAAATCCAGAGTTAGGTAAATATGAAGGTCACTCTCCGGAAGTGTTTTTATATGAAATTGCAGGATGCACAAATACAATAAGGATGCTTTTATTATTCCCAGTAGAATAATATTGGGAATAATATTATTCCGAATCTCTCACCAGCATCACAAAGAATTAAATTCATATAACACAATACTTAAGCTTTTACTAATACTTGTTAAAGAAGTCTTGTTTTCTGAGCCGCCCCCATGTCTCAGCGCTGTGCCCATACTTTTCCTATGTGGTATCTATTATAATTCAATATTTCAAACTCATTCTTTAATTTCAACAAAAACCTCAGCTTCTATTTGTATTATCTCTGCCTCTGGCAAAGCAACAGGGACAGTGATATATGGCAGTCATATCTACCATAATCCCTACTCAGCACCATTTCGAGAATTAATTGAATTCAACGCTTTGTAACCAAGTTCTTGCTTTGTATTTGTTCAAAAGATAAGTGCCAAGAAAGCTTTCATTGTCTAGTTGCAGCATTCAATAGCCTTTTGGCTTTGTCCAGAAAGAGCTATTCTAGCTCATTTTCAGAAATGAAGAAGGAAATATACTTGAAGGTGCTCTACCATAAACCATATAAATGATTCACCAGTGGAGCCTGGAATTCTTACTGGCTGCATCTAAACTGCAAGGCAGGTGTAACTACATCCATCTGGAATACCCTATGGCTTCTTTTTGTACCATACCCCAGGGAAATCAGGAGCAGGGTGAAAAGAATTGTACAAAGGCCTCATCCTGGCATGGACCTGGGATCCATCTAAGCTGGAGGCCGTCCTTCTTGTGTTTAAGCATAAATCTGAATACCAAAGTTGTGCACACCATTGCCTGCAAAACACAACAGTATTTCTATAATGTTCTTGTTATTAATCTTCGTGCACATTAGAGGTGGTGTCCAAAGCTTGCTAAAATTGGTGGGTTCCTTTCTGTTGGATTTGAATATGCTTGGATAAGGTCTGAAATGATTCTGGTTTTTGCACTCAGCAACCCTGATGGTGCTACATGATACTCAGATCCCCTTTCTCTTCTTACTTGTGTGTCCCCTCTGGCTGAAGTCACATGCTGACTGCAAAACCATTAACCATTATGTCCTCTTTAAACCCAGCCCACTATCAGCAGCAGGGAGGCCATAACCTGGTGTTTTCTGGGTGATGTGGTCTGTTTCTGATAAGGGCTATCTAATCACTTCACAAAGTTGAAAAAAGATAGTAGGGACAAAAAAACCCTGCCAAATATATATAACTTCTCTTTCTTTTAGAAACCTTGGGCACTGTAAGCACACATCATCTAAATACAATGATAAAAAGGCTTCCTGAGTCATTGGTTGGGTTTATTGTGAGAGCTGAGTGAGTTAGCTCTGACATATGAGTCACATTAAATCATTAACCCCACCTGAAAACATCAGCGTGGACTCAATGACCCCAGGCAGCAAATTTAACAGCACAAAAACTTGATCTGAAAACAGGCTAACTTTAGAATGAGACTAGTCCAGACCAAGCATAGCCAGTCATGTGGCTTGAGAGACAGCCTGAGTCATGGCATGGCTTATGCACAGTGGGGCCATGGCATGACAAGACAGGGAGGCGGATGCATCTTCAGAAGTTTTCTCACTCCTAAATTGAAGGTTTTGTTAAAATGAGAACAAAGGAATAAAGAATAGGAAATAGTTTGGCTGCCCAAGGGGTTGATCGTAACAGCTGGTGCATTCATGTCCTGTCCAGTCTATGCTAGAGAGAAATCTGACAGTCAGGTAAAGCAATATTTAAGTTAGGCTTCATTAGCTAAGTGTCAAAGAAAATTCTGAGCTTCTCCTGGCTTTCTGGTTTTTATTTAAAAGGCAATTAAAATTATAACATGCTGTGGGGAGTACCTAATTTTTTCCTTGACCTGATGATACCTACCTATTATTTTCACAGCTGTGACTTATGATTTTACTACAGATGCTAAAAATGGACCTGGCCATGAGTATGTCATGACAAGAACAGCTCTTTTGCAGTCAAACTCTCCATTCAGTCACCACAACTTGTTTATTTTAATAACAGAAGGGAAACTGTGGGCATTGTAGCAGCATAAAGAAAAAACAGAGTTTTTTTCACGGTCAGAAATTAAATAG
>JANHGB010073456.1:0-13562 GCA_026283785.1 Coracopsis vasa
AGCGCGGCGTGCCGGGACGGCCGGCTTCAGAGCAACGCGTGGGCCATGAAATAAAGCCCCAGTAAGTGAGAGCTGAGGAGCTGCAGGACAAGTAGCTCTTGGGGGGCCTGGTGTGCCTGTGGGTCTGCCACAGCCCCGCGGTCAGGGCTTCGCGCCCTGTCACTTTGGTGGCTTGGCCACTAGCCATCACCTTCAAAGTATGAGGGAATTTACAGTGCAGTTCCTCACCTAGAAGTCTAGGTGAGGAGCCTGTTCAGGAGCCCATGACTCACAAGGCTTCTCAGCAATTAAAACATCCTCCAAAGTATGCAGTTAGCTGTTGTGGCATGAAGTTAGAAAGGAAGATTTCAGATCATGACTCCTCATGTCAGGGTTGACCTTTGCCAAGCCAAGGAGCTGGGATGTCATGCTCCCATATGGAAAGATGGACCACATCCTGGCCTGGGGACACTGATACCATGTCATAATGCAGTGGGGATTGCATAGGGAAGAAAATCTTGTCCTCTAGTGTTTCCAAGGGTAGCTTACCTCCTTCAAGCCAGAAAACAAGGACAATGCTACAATTACGGTGAGAAAGGAAGATTGGATAGAAGTTCTCACCAGTCAGTACCTCCTCATGGCACCAGTGCCTCCTACAGTCTGATGTGGCCCATCTAGAGGAACAGGCTTGGCTGTTCTCATCCCTCTTTGCTATTGTCATGGGGCTTTTGAGCCTCACTTCATGGCTACAGTTTTTCCCTGGAAGTTTTTTCTAGCCTTGGGCATCAAGCCTACATTACTCTGCCAAGTCCTAGGTGCATTGCCAGTTGGCAGCCTTGCACGTCCAGCCATCCATTGTTGGTGTGCAGAGCCACCTCTTGCTGTAAGACACGGGCAGGCTAACTCTACTCATTTAGGGCTGGCCTGGCCATAACCATTCCACTTTCTGAGAGACAGCAGGCAGGCTGCCTTAGCCTAGCCATGCCACGCAGTCCTGACTTGCTGTGGATCTTGCCTCTCATCTCTCATGTTTCAGTCCTTTCTCTTGCGTTAGTTCCCAAATGAACAGTGGCAATACTGACAAGTGAATCAAAGCACTGACACAAAGCCAGGGCAACCACACAGATAATCCAAATTATGCAGCGTTTGTGTCTTCTTGTCTTCCTCAGTCCAGGGAACTGAACCCCTGGTAAGGCACAAAGGACACTACAATTTAATTTGGAAATATGAAACTACATCTCTACAATGTTTCCTGGGAGAACAGGTTTCTTGACAGTCTGTCTAGAAGTTTAAAGTGCAACAGTACCCATGAACATCAGTGACACCAGGGTACACTTGGCCTGAAGTACACTTTGGCTGTCCTGGCCAAGCACAAAGCTATGCAAGACAATGGCGTCAGAGGGTGGTCATAAGCAGTTGAATGATCAACTGTTTGCTGCATCCTTCCTCTCACTTTTCCCTCAACCATCCTAACCCTTCATTAGGGAACAAGCCATCCTAGAAGCAAGCAGAGACAGCTTTCCAACACCATTAAGCAGCCTTGCCTACCTGTCTCCTACACCTAGCACATGGGGCTAGTCATTGTTCTAGAAAACAGATCTGAGATCCTGAAATCTCCAAAACAGGCACAGCTTACCACTAGTCCCAGCTAAAACAAGAGAGGAGAGCAACAGCAACTACACAGTAGTAGAGAGGAAGGTTCCTCCTGTCAAGCTGATGCAGGAGCACTGGTCACTTCTATTTTCTTGCCTGTGGGTAAGGACAAACAGCCTGCTATTGGTAAAAGGGTGGCAAGCATACTTGGGATTGAGAAGGGAGTCTGATAGTGATTGACGGGACAATTCCAGAACTAGAAGGGCAAGACTATGAGCTGGACAGGAAGTCTCAGATGCCTTCTCAGAAATAATATGAACGTGCAAAAAATCTGTGAAGGAGAGGCAGGAGCTGATGGGGATGATGACTGAGAGACCTACAAGAAAGCAAGTATGCAATGATGGCACTTACAGCTACAGCTGTGACCTCTTCCTCTTGCTTTGAATCAAATAATGCATAAGCTTATTGATTTCAAATCAGAAAGTACATACATATAAGCAGAAAGTAGCTAGGTATTTTGCATAAAACATTTTGCCAGAGCATCCCTCAGATTTTGGCCCTCCTGGTTCCCACGGGCAAATGAACAAGCCATAGCAGGCACTGATTCCATCTCATCTTCCTACTCCCAGGCTTCAGCCATCTGCTCACCCTTACACTCGCAAATTTAGTGCACAATACAGCAGTAAGATGAGATCCTGATACAGAGGCTGTTTCCAGACTCACTCTATGAAGCCTCCTTTCTGGCAGTCAAACTATGATGAAAGCAGTGATGACTTAGGGCTACTTCATGAACAAAGGTATGAAATGCATTGAAGATCAGCTAGTAACAAAGACAGAATAGTAAATCCATTGATTTTGTCACACTAAAAGAATTGTGCTGCCCACCTCCAAGCTAAAACTATGAAAACAACTCTGCTTGAAGGGCTGAAGATGGTAATGTTTCGCCAATAACCCTGTGAAATGGAGGAGGGTGAGAGCTGAGCAAAACTTACTATGACATTCTCTACATCCAACAGCTGAAAGCAGTGTGCATTGGGCACTTTGTAAAGCAACAGGCAGGTGACACATTCCACATCACAGTGCTAGCTTTCAGCTTTTCTGCCCTGACAGGCAATGGAAAAGCAGGAGTTATGCGGTGATCTAACTTGCCAGATAATGGATGAGCTTGTTTACAGATACCCAAGCACATCACTTTTACCATTCTGAAGTTCTCTTTCTGCTGACATTCTTCTCATCTTTGCTGCATAATTCATGCCACTAGGCATTGTATCACTCACATCCACATACTTTGTGGAGTGGAAACTCTTCATCTGCAATTCATGCAGTTTCATGAAATCTGAAAAATTATTTAGAAATTGTGCAAATCCTCTAATGTAACCCCTTTCCTGTATGCCCCCTCTTTTCTTGTATGCAGTCTATAATGTGTAGACAATGCTATTTCCAGAAGGAATCTACATGAAACTCTACTGCAAATTTTAATACTGAAAAGCCACTTGGAAGATGTCTGCTGCATGGTCTGAAAGTGGCATCCAGGAAGTGAAAAGGAAAAGATTATGAAGTACCCTGGCAATAGCAAGTTAGGAGTGTCCTTTTGGCAGCAACACTGGGTTTTTGGAAAGAGGGATCTAATTTTGGGAGAAAAAGCCAACTCCTTAGAAATGTTGCTCCCAAACATTCCTAGAATTCAGCTGAGCTGGCATCTCATGAAGCACTGGAGAATTGTAAAGCACTTTAGGATACTAGGCAGCACTTTAGGATACTAGGCAGCAAGCAGGTGAATTAGCTGGCACAAATGCTATATTGTGCATTTAGGTTAATTTAACATAAATTTAGCCACGTGATCACCACTGAACCAAATTTATACTGTCAGATCTTTTGTGAATATACAGACACAAGCTTAATGAACATCCAACCACAATCTTAGCTGTCACAACTCACAGCAAAAATATGGCTTGATGGAAAGAAGAAACTCTACTGAAATTGTCTTAGGCTCTACGGAGGTCCTTTGTGCTCCTGAAGCAGCAACACACCAATGCAGACTTTGAGATAAATTATCCACGGTCTAGGGGAAATGATCACAAAGGATTGTTCTAATGTTGCCAGATCACAGCTGCTGATGAAGTTTTCCAAACTAGGAAATGGAGGAAGGAAATCTGAAGTCGAGGGAATTACAAGGATTATTTTACACTTAACTAGAATATCAATTAGCAACTTAGAATAACTATGAAATGCAACCAGGCCAATTGGGACACTTAAAAGATCAGGCTTGAAAAAACCATTTCAAAATAGAGGATAAAGATGTGAACCACCAAAGTGTTAATGATAACACTCACTGGTTAAGATATACCATCTAAACTAGGCTGAAATAGGTCTGTAGATTTAGAACAATAAGTTCTCAGTAACCATGCAAGTTAATGAGACAAAGGTCCACTAAATTTCATTGTGATTAGTAATTATGCAATCAGTGTCAGGAACGTATTTTGCAAATACTTTGGGAAATCCCCTCTAAAAATGTGGTCTATGTGAACCAAAGTTGTATAACCTTAACAAATTGTTTTTCCTTTGGGGCAGAAACCATAATAACAGCTGCATGATTGTGGTGGCTTTCTTGCAAAGAGAAGATGAGAAACAGTGTGAACTGCTTCTTAAGCAACTGCAATTCATAGTCATAAGATATCTGCAGCCATAAACTTACCAGCAACTAACACTGCTATATTCATCTGAAAATTGCTGCCACTCGGGAAAAACACATCTCATGTCACCCTCTCTCTATCTTCAGAGCCATTTCAGCATTCAGTCTGAAACTGCCTCTGAAGATGAGTCAGAACCCTCAACTGTTACGGTCCTCACAGGCTTGAAATAAAAATGAATCCCTGTTCGTTTTCAAAGTGAACATCTGATTGAAGCCACCGTATCTAACAGACGAACCAGGCACAAAATGCAAGCCAGTAGATTTGATGAATGTTAGAGCAGAAGAAAATGCGAGAGAATGAAATGAAAATAAGGCCCCAATGGATTTTTTTTTGGGGGAACACTACTACATCTAACTAAGAAGCAGCAAGGAATTAAAATTTCCTGGTCAGGAGCTGGGAATTACTCTGATCTGAAATGGATATATGCAGTTTTGCAGTACTCAGTAAATGACTGAAATTTAAAAGTAACCATCCATTTAAAAGGCAAGGCATTATTTACCAAGAAAAAAGAGAACAAAGAGAGAAGGTATTTCATGCATCACTGAGAAGGTGTATCAAAAAGCATAACTCTGCCAGTCAGTCCTTGGAAATCACTATTTCATCACATAAAATGTGACAGCATCTCTATATGGACTATAGAGAATTAAATCAAATTGTTGGAAAAGAATCTGATCTGTTATCACTTTAAGTGATACTCTGGTTTCTGTAGCACATTCAACCATGCTTTTCATTTTGGATCTTAGGGCATGAGTATTGACAAATGAACTAGCAATGACTGCTCTTTCAGCTGGCCAAGATCTGTGTGAACGTAATGCTAGGGTTTGAGCTTGTGCACGTCAGCTGGATGTTTGCTGCAGTATGTCAAACGTATTGAACAGGAGCTGTAAACACTACAAGTGGTTTGGTATAAGAAAAATATTAGGATTTACAGAACTTGGTAACGCTGTCAGGTCAGAAAAAAAATCTGTAGTACTCAGCTCACGCTTCACAGCTTACAAATTTTGTAATGCAAAATTCGTGTGCAAAAACACTGCACAGATTCATTGTTCAAGGGTGTGAATTTACATTTTCAGCATTTAAGTGGGTTCTTGTGGTTACTTTGTGTTAAGCTACTAAGGTCAAAATTGGACATAGATGTCTCTAAAACTGGAGGTAATTACTGAAAAAGCCAGTGCCATATTACAGCAGAAGTCCAACTCCTCCCAAGAGAAACTACTGAGGGAGCCAAACTCTTCTCAGTGGCACTCAGTGACAGGGGAAGAGCACTGCACACAAACTGAAATACATGACATTCCAGCTGAACATAAGAAAACATTTCTTTGCTGTGATGGTGGTTAAACACTGGCAGAGGTTGTCCAGAAAGGCTGTGGTGTCTCCATCCTTAGAGATATTCAGAACCCAAATGGACATGGTCTTGCTGGACAATCTGCTCTAGCTGACCCTGCTTTAACAAGAAGAGTGGACTAGATGATCTTGAGAGGTTCCTTCCAACCTCAACCATGCTATGGTTCTGCGGTACTGTGCCACTCCAGAGGGAACCCAGGAGTAGGTACATCTGCAGAGCACTTTCTCTATAATTTCAGTGGGAGTAAAATTATTTGGGATGGGTGATATTAAAATAGAAAAAGAGATAGTAAGACACCTAGAAATATCTGTGCAGGAAGACACTATATATACACACACTATTTGGTGTTAATATCCTGGGACTAAGAGATAGGATCTGCAAAATCCTCTGAGGCAGTCACAGAGCATGACTGAATATCTCCCAGCACAACCAACCTCTAATTGGGGAAAGATAGATACAGCCTAGAATACGGTCTTTAATAAGTGACAACTTCCAATTTACAATATTATCTTTTTGCATCCTGTCAGGAAGATGGAAAAGTTGTTACAGGGAATTTTATGAGATGGTTTATATTGCACTGAAACTGTTAGAATTGCTACCCCTTATTTGATAAAAATGTACAAGACCAGAAACTCTTTACACCTAAACTAGATTTTTCACCTAAACAAAGGCACATGCTATTAGTGAAAAGACAGATACACAGAATAGTAGGGATTTTCTAGATACTGTTCTGTGAAACACTGTGCGTCTGATAGAGATGCAAAGACCAGAGAAATTGCTTAGTTCTTCTGTGGTCAGGGAAACTGTATATTACTCAATACATTAACAGAACACTATTTGAGCCTTGTTTGTTTAACCTGACTTTATCCTCAATGTTCTCCTCTAATAACTTGCCACATCCTATGTTCTTGCTAGCCACATGGCCAAACTGGAGACAATGAGGTTAGGAAAACAACAAAAGCAGCTTGTCTTAATTTGTATTCTTTGAATTGGTCCTCACTGGTTTCTATGACTTCAAATGTAGTTCAAATAACTGTGGTTGTTATTTGTGATTTAGCCTAGTGATTTAGATTTAACGATCTAGCCCTAAATTATTATTCTACTGTAGTAAGATCAATAGAAAAGTTTTGATTTTTTCCTAACACAGAATTGTTCTAGTCTCCAAAATGCAGATATTTTAGGATGATATCAATGGCAATACAGCTTGATAAATTACCAATCTGTCATGGTTGAGTTCTTTCTAGATGATCTCTGACAAACTTCACTATTTTGTAAATTTTTGTTGTAGACAGTTCCAAAAGACTTCCATCAGTTGTGGACTTGGTGCCCATCATGACAGATTATACTGTAGTTTAGCAAGATAGCCATTGATAGAAATAAGTTCAAATTCTAGTTAGAATTTTCAAAAAGCCTCAGAATCGCAAAATTGCTATATCAAGCAATAATAGCTGAATTCAAGAGCTCCAGATTTATTTTTTATTAAAAAAATGTATATTTTCCTACCTTTCAGGATCCCTAAAAAGTCTTCTGCTTTACAAAACAGAGAGAACATTGAAGGGATTCATAACATTTGATGCAAAGTATATTGGAGTATGTTCTCTCTGTGATTTGGCTTCTAGTAGGTTTCCAATTTTGCTGCATATATTCTTGTATTATACTGTGGTTATTAATACATCTTTAATCCATATTCTTTTATAGCTGGAAACCTTTTTTGAGTTGGGAGCACATATACCATACAACACTACTGCCCGCAGGAGCTTTACCCTGCATATACCTCTCTGCAGCCTGCATTGATGGCTCTAGGTCTCAGGTTACATACATGAAGGGGGGAAAGTGTCTAGTCTCACCCTTTTCTCCTGAGAAGGCCTGGCAATGATGTAGAAGGACAGTTTGCAACATACACTCCCTAAATAAAGTGTTGTCTGTCTCCTCAAAGGAAAAGGCAGAAAGCCAGATGGAAGCATCTTGGAGATGCAAATTTTATCTACATGCTGTCAGTTGGACCGCTCTGTACACAAGGAGCTTTCCAGCAGTTAGCTTAACTACACTGTCAGGAATATGAAAATATTTTAGCAATTAAAGACCACTAGCAACGCTGTGCAATTAGGCTGTGACTGAGTTTGGTTTTCCTCAAAAGGAATCTGGTTTAATTTTTTATTTATTCTGGATTTCCATATTCATTCAATTAATGCTTCAAAGTAATTTGCTGTTACAGTTTTAATTCTAAACTCAACTGTCCTAATGAGAGACTAACTCCACCCAGAGCAATCATTTCAAAATATTACTGCCACTTTATCTTCTCACTTACTTGCTGCATGTAGGTACTTCCCTGGCTATCACTTCAGTGAACAAGCAATTTAAGCTTCCAGCTTCGAGGTCCTATATACTTCAGTCCTAATGACATTTATGAAATCTAGGTTTTCTGAGCATCATCATGAATCTGATTTCAGCCCCTACAGTCATTAAAATAGCAGGGATTGTTATTCAGTCACAGATCCTACAGACATGAGGAGAAGATGTCATCCAGCTGGCCAGGAAAAGCTGTCCAGCTGCCCTTTTAAGGGACCTTTAAGTCCCTTTGTAACGATTTATGAAGACTGCAGTATTTAACTAAACAAAGTTATATAGGTTTGATAATGTACTGTAAGTTATTACATTAATAGGTCGTAATACAAAATGCTTAAAATGGTACAAATACTTCACTCAGGGCAGAAAATGTTTCTGAGTAGAAAATAATCTACCAGCAATGTAGCACAGTGACTATATGCTTTATATTACTGGCTAAATCCTTTCTTCCCTTAGAACTCTAATACTCATAAAACTAATAATAATAGCCATGTTAGGTTGTGAAAACTATTTCTGTATTCCCATCTTACTTTCATTTTGAAAGGACCCTCAAAAAGATCACTATTTTCTATTTGTAAGAAGAAAGGAGCATAGCTTTGCATCTTTTCCTTTGTAAGAAATGTGTTTAGTTTCCTTTAGTCAATTTGTCAGTCTGCTGATGCCAGATTTTGTGAGGTAGATGCTCATTAAGAATATTAATAAACTTGGGGCCTCCTGCAGAATTACAAGAACTATCTCACAGCTGAACCTGAGCTTTTTTTTACTGCCTTTTTTTGCCTTTCATGAACCACAACACAGCCCCTAGGCTCTCAGGTGTATGTAGCATCCGTTGAAAACCACCCCTCCACAAAGAAGAGGAAGTTTAAGTCTGTTTTGCTAACAGACTTAGAAGCATTGGGGCTGTTTGTATCTAGGTTTTCCTACCAAAACCATCAGGTTCAGATATAGCATGAATTTAGGAGATATTGCCAGGCCACCAAATCAATGAAAAGTCCAGGGTGTCCTGTCAATTTCTAATAAAAACCCTTAACGAGTGAAGAACAATGGGGTGTTACTCTTAAACTACCAACAAACTTCTGCACATGCATTATTTAATGAAAACTTTGCCAAATCTTGTTTAAGCCATAGACTGATTGATGTAAAATCAATAGGTGAATTAATTTCTGATCTCACTCCACTAAGTCAGATGAATTGCATCATGTGAATTCAAACTGAATGACTTCAGATGACTGATGTTTAGTTGGTACACTTACTGCCCTTTTAAGCATATCAATAAGTTGCTAATGACATGAAAAATACAATTTGGAAAGTGCAGGCATCATGAGTGAATACCTCCTCTCCCTGCCAGGAATACCGAACAATTTCTGTTCTACTGTTTCAACTTTCTGCCTGCCCCTCCTCCAGGTTTTTCCTCAATACCTTTATAGGGAAGGCCGGACAAGGCAGCAGCCGCGCCCTGAGCTCTTCGTAAGGCAAAATGCTCCCAGCAGCAAGATCCGTCTCACGGGAACAAGCCAGTGCGCCCTGTTCCGCCCAGGAGAGGGCACTCTTACACCTGGCCGCACAACCGGACGTGGACACGTATAGGAAGAACGGGAAAGGTAAGATGACAACTCATACTCGGTCAACTTGCACAACCAGTTAGTTATTTTTATGATAAAGCTAATCTTCGGCATGAGTTGAGTCATCTAGACGCTGCCATAACAGGAACACAAGATGACAGACAATAAACGTGCAGCCTAAATTTTTTTGTAGTCTCTGAAATGTGCTAAATGATATGCAGATAAAAAAGACAACTTCTGGAATGTAGGCCCCTCTGTTAAATGCTGGAATGACAGGAAGAGGTGTACCTTTGGTTGAAAAAGAGGGTTAAGTTTAAAAATAACCTGGTTTATTAATATTATTTGTTGCTGATTTTTGAAATAAAGCATTATTATAAATGAGTATATGAACATTTAAATGCAAAGTGCATACCAGCTAATACTAATACAGCCTGCAAAGTAAATTCTCATATGGATGCCTCATGAAATAAACAAAATAAGAATCAAAAAAATGTTACAGGTTAACCCCCTGAAATCAATATACAGCTCTCCTGAGACAGCTCTCCTCTCCAATATGAAATGCTCCAGCAACAATGAAAGAAGATCAAGCCTGACATTTTTGATTTTTCTAAATGAAAGAGGCCAAGATGAGGAGAGGATGAGTCTTGTTATGCAAGGGACAAAGCAGCAAAAGAGGATCAGAATGTTGCATGCTGGAAAGTTATAATTTCAACAATGGCATTTTCTCCTAATCACAGGGAGCAATCTCAACAATTCCAAATTCCCTCTGAGTAATTCTAATTGAAACATATCATATTGATGTGAACGGGACAAAATTGGGAAAATATGCGAATGAGAAAAAGATCATGAAGAATCTTAACAGAAATATAATCATACTTTGTGCTGTCATAAGCATCTTGGGGGCCCCAGGCAGTGTACTGGGGTTGGGGGGCATCCCTAGTCTCAGACAGATAAACCATGCACATGGTGACTGTTCTGCATGGATAGTGAGTCCAACCTGTACAATTTGTGCATGAACAAGAGCCACCTTTCCATTAGAATAAGGAGAACTTTCCTACATATAGGTTGCAGGATAGATAATATATCCCAGATTACATGGGAGATGATACATTATTTAGGTTTTTTGGTTATCCTAGCTTCAGGTAATGAATATTTACAGCCTTTCTATATTGAGAGCTCGGGCTGAAGTCCTACAATCACTGATCTTACTTTATAGGCACTGATCCTTTTAACTTTCCTCCTGCAGTAATCTTACATAGTTTGAACTTCATTATTAATTTGATTTGTTTTTTGCAGTAACAGACACCATATTCCTTGCTCCCACTTCCAAAGTATTTCAAAGCAGCATGCCAAACACACTAAACAATGTGTGTATAACCAGAATTGTATCTCCCACTCTACTAGTTATGATGAATACCAATGGGCAAAAGTATAGAACAATTTGCAACCAGTTTGTGAAAGCTGCTATTGAAAGAACTTCTTGTTAGAAGGCTAAATTGATGATGGGATCAATGAAAGAACTATCTCCTGAAATAAAATACACTACAAAATTCTGTAATTCAAAAAGTGAGCTGACTCGCTTCAAAGGACTACAGTTTTACATTTTGTGTTCGGATTTTTCTAAGGGTGAAAGACTAATGAGAACTTAATTCAGAGAATGGACACAGGACTATAATAAAACCCAAACCCCTCAACACCTATTCAAAGACAGCTAGACTATGGCCCAGTACTGGCCTAAAACCCTGTAGAGTCTTCTGTAAAATAATAAACTCTAGTAAAGCACAAAACAGCATAGGAGATATACAAGGATAACCCCAGCATGATGATTACATAAGGTACTGATGTTTATGCAGTGTTTTCATCCTGGCAAAACTCACCACTACTCTGTTCTATCCCACAAAAGCCTTTCTGTATCTATCTTTTACCAAAGATAAAATTAACACAATACACAGTGAATATGACACATCTGTGAGATAAGTGAAACATGCCTATTTAAGGACAAGGGAAAGGAGTGTGGTGCCCTAAGGAAAAGAGATACAGTAATTCATATTAATTTGATTTGCTTTTTGCAGTAACAGACTCTGACATTTGTAATCCAAATGAGCACATGAAAATGAACCTAGATACAAACCAGGCAAAATCACTGCCCTTTACTGTGGCAGTTACTGGACATCTACTACCTAAAAGATACAAGCGTACTCAACAGGAACACAAAGGATTCTGACGCTTGATAAAGGTCATGTTTTCTACTCCATTCAGAGCATAATCTAAATATTAGAAGCTCAGCTTCTTTCTGTGAGCTGTCTGAAAAGACAAGAGGCATTTAACCTAGAGATTTTATGTAATACCTTTATAATTTTTGTCTATAGTTCTCAATAGGAGCTCATCACACCATGAACCTAACTTCCATCTATGAGCTCTAAAAGGCAGAGAAGTTACTACCTTCACTTTACAAATAAGAGCCTAAGGCCTAGAGAAGGCACAGAGAATCCAAGGCCTACCTCCTCAAAAGGAACTTAAGATTCATCAGTGGGATTCAGACGTCTAAATTATTCTAAAGATGAAGGCCCAAGTTCGCACTACAAGACATTAAAAAAAAATCAGGCCTAATGCAAAATGGTCCTTCTCAAAAAAGTACTGAAAACCACAGCTGAAAAACTGCACTGTGTATTGCATTAAAACCAAGTATTGGTCTGAAGGCGGCCTAATTCGATGAACAGATGCCCTGGCTACAACAATTTTGCAGGAAAATGGACTTTTTCCAGCCAAACCACAGAGGAAGAACAAGCACACAGTAAAAGGACTATATACATTTGTATATATTATATTGACAGGTATTTTATTTTTATCAGCTGAGCCTTTCTTTGCTGTGTACATAATAGTCAAAATGTTGTGTATACTAATGGAGATAAATAAACAGCATTTGCAGATGACAGTCATACCAGAAGCAGATGTTTGTTGAGATAAATGTCCATGTTGTACATTGTCCTCCGGCACTGCACCATTAAGAAGAGGCACTATAAAATCTTTCTATAGACCTTAATGTCTTGAAAGCCTCTAGTTCCTGAATAAACAACAATTGTAAATGCAATCTCATGCTCCCCTCTGAAAATCTGCCTACAGTTTTCCATACCATACCGTATTTTGTGCACCTCAGGCTAGCAGGGATGGTTACTGGTCCCCTATTTCAGTTTTCTAAACAGAGCAGTATCTGCGGGTTGCTGTTTGCTTCTGCAATAAAATGTAACAGTCAATTAGACAGGACTGACATTCACCTTTTACTCTACTTCTAAAATCTTGTAATGGAATCCGTAAAAACTTCCTTACGCTGCCTCCTCAGAGGTGCCTGCTTCTGGGCCTGCCGGGCCTGTATGCTCCCCCTGTCCCGTGTGAGGAGGCAGCCGCGTCTCCAAGGGAAAAGCGAGGGTGGGAGGAGGGCAAGGAGCCGGGCCAGAAGAGATATGTGAGAAGCTGCAGTTTTCTCCAGTGAGCGGAGAAAAATGGATGAGTACTGCTGCTTGGGCAGGTTGAGCGGTCTCAAGGCATGTAAAACCCACCGTGGTTATTTTTGCTCAGGACTTCAGTAGGAGACATGACAGCTGTTCCTTGAGCCAGCTGTTTCCTCAGGAACACCTCAGACTTCTCCCCTGCTACCTCAGGACCCCCCCGGTCCAGCCCAGCCGCCGGCTTAGCCCTCCCGAAGGCACCGCTTCACCCTTTTCCCCGGTCCGGTGCCTCAGGGCTCCCTGCCGCTTCGCGCTGGGCCTCAATGCCGGGCGGGCCGCGCCGCCCGCGACGGGAGCCATGACAACGCAACCGCCTTAGCTCTGCCCCGGGGCTCGCCGCCACCAGCGGCGGTAGGGCTCTACCTGCAGACTTCTCACGCTTTTGCCGGGCGCCGCCAGGGAACCCAGCCGGCCCGTGACACGGCGAGCGGCGGCAGGAAGGCAGGCGTCTCCGGGGCAGGCAGCGAGCAGCGCGAAGCCCCCACACCTCCTAAGGAGGAGGAGGTAGCATTCTACCCTCGGGGGCAGCAGAGGGTGA
>JANHGB010073460.1:9232-22389 GCA_026283785.1 Coracopsis vasa
GCAGGGAGCACTGAGAGGAGCGGATCCCATAGGAACCGAGCAGGAAGCGGTTCCCATAGGAACCAAGGGGGAGCACCGAGAGGAGCAGATCCCATAGGAACCGAGCAGGGAGCACCGAGAGGAGCGGATCCCATAGGAATCGAGCAGGGAGCACCGAGGGGAGCGGATCCCATAGGAAGCGAGCAGGGAGACCCGAGAGGAGCGGTTCCCATAGGAACCAAGGGGGAGCACCGAGGGGAACGGTTCCCATAGGAACCAAGCAGGGAGCACCGAGGGGAGCGGATCCCATAGGAATTGAGCAGGGAGCACCGAGGGGAGCGGATCCCATAGCAACCAAGAGGGAGCTCCAAGGGGACCGGATCCCATAGCAACCAAGAGGGAGCCCTTGGGGGACCACTTCCCATAGGAACCAAGGAGCCCCGGAGGGACCAGTACCCATAGGAAGCAAAAGGGAGCCCTGAGGGGACCGATTCCCACAGGAACCAAGAAGGAGCCACAGGGGGGATCGGCTCCCATAGGAACCCCACAGGGAGCTCCCTCAGGAGCAGGGTGAACCCATGCTCTTCCTCCCCACCCCAAGCCAAGAGGGAGGGAAAAGCCTTTTTGGTCGTTGGAACATTCAGAACGATTTATTGAAGTCAACCTCAAGCAAAAAGTTCAGATCAGTGGAATGTCGTTTAAAAACCTTCCCAAATGAATCCTCACGGAAGCCAAAACCACATCCGAATTCCAAAGGAGTTGGAAAATAAAAAAAGGCAACATCTCCGGAAATAGAATGTACAAAAATTATATGGTTCCTACCATCACACACATTCAGTAAGAAGCTAGAATATTACAGGCAAGTCTAGGTACGCTATAACTAGGTGACGGTCAGCTACCTATGTACAGGGTTAACCAAGCTTTACAGGTTTCACACTATGCAGAACATAGGCCGAACAACAAAACCCCCCAATATCGGCTATCTCAAAGTCTATGCGGCAACATCAAGTCATAATACAGTTAATGCCCCAATGGAACATGGCCAGGGAAAGTGAACACTACACTCCCTTAGTGTCAAGAGCTTCCAGGCGACTCCCAAGGACTCTTTAGGATACCGGCTTCAGTGAATATGGATGCTTTTGCTATGAGAGACTCGAGTGATTGCCTTAAAGGAACAGTTCACAGGATCTACAAGGTTTGGTACAGAGAAAGGCTATGGAGATAAGGACTCTACAAAGGGCATCCTCAGAGCACACGGGGATGGAAACGGGATCTGTTGTGTGCAAACGGGGTGGGATCCCAAGGACACCGGGAATGAGACGAGATGGGGAACGGTTCCCTATAGCCTGTTGGTAACGGGGAGCCAGCACCAGAGCAGAGGCGGTGAAGGAGCGAATGGCTTTGGCAAATTCAACCATGATTTCCCTTTTGGAGTTCACATGAAGCACATAAAGGCTGCTGTGCAGAGCATGGAGGCTCCGCATCCCTCTCCCCACAGCACAGCCCCTCGTGGGGTACCAAAACCTGAGCTCACACTCAGGGATAGAACATAACAGGAAACACCTCATTTTGTTAGGGTATTTTTACCCTTTTCCTTTATACTCAGAGCAGTGTGAACCCATCCAAAGCAGAGGAGGGCATTGTAAGTGCAAATGGGTTTGTGCTACACAAAGGTAGTAGGGGAAAGCCAAGGGAAAGCCGAACAGCATCACCCCACGTTGCCGCCTCTCGAGCCTGAAAGCTGCCCCCTTTCCATGTGCCATGGATTCAGTGTCCAGCGGGAGCAAGGAAGGAAGTCGAGGGGAGGCAAAAGACGTTTTTCAATGGAGACAAAAAGAATGCATAAATAAAACAAACAAACCAAAGGTGTAGAAGGAACCGCGGAGCTTCAAGTACATTAAACCCTGAATTCAATGAGGCAGAGGTTTCAATGTTAAAGTGACTACTTCGTACCAGCGCTGGACACCCCCCTCCCCACCCAGACCCCCCAGAGTTCTGTCAAGATTCAATATATACAGATTGGATGCTGTTCAGTATGTCTAGGAATGGTGTCTTTCCCATTCTATCCTGAAATGAAAGGTACAAAGAAGGGTTTTCTTCAGAAGAAAGGCCAAAATCCAACATTCTGGCCCTACTACTCCATTTCAACAGGTACCTCCGAGACCAGGGTAGTGACCAGAGAAGGGAATTTGCCCCCCAAAATTGCCTTTAGCTTTATCCTTCCTGAGCTGCAAATGCCTTCGACAGTCTATGGAGAGGACAAGGCTACATAAAAGACCTGAAAGCTACAACTAAATGCTTGCACCATGGATGGAGGGAGTCAACCAGCGTTTGGCCATGGTCTGTGCTGTGCTAAGGTGCAACCTAGAGTGAAAGCCCCAGTAAACAACAAAATCCTGTTCACTTCACACAGCAGCTTTGAGGCTGCACCAAAAGGGAGGATGCAGGTGATGGAGAGGGAGCCAGAGCGTGGTGCTCCCTTGGGAATGGGAGACAAAGCAAGGGAAAAGCGTGACAGTGCACTGCGGTGAAGGAACAAGTGAGTCTTCAACAGCAGGTTCAAGCTCTCAACCCAAATCACAGCAGGCCTATGGATTTCTTCCAGGCATCAGCATGAAACAGCCAAATCACCACCCAGTATTACTTATCCCAGTTGAGGATACAGCTCTCCCTTGATGCCAGTTAGAGCATCCACTGGACCTGTTCCTTATGAAGGAATGCCGTTATCACTATTCAGTTTGCTGAGATGGGGTTAAAATGTGTGTTTGAACATTGTGTTTGGCAAATAGAACAACTCTACAGCTAAGAACATACCTCAAGGAGGCATTTTCTTATCTCAGAACATTAAAGATTCACCTTCTCTCCAGTAGCATGAAATCCAGTTCAGGCTCTTTGCTCACCAGCTTATAAACCAATCTCCTGTTGTTCCAGGTTTTGGCTATCCTTAATCTTAGGTTTTTGGTGGAAAAAAGAAGCACCTGTAAGAAGTTTTGAGACCAAAATGAACCAAGACCTCGAGTGCATGGCACAGGAGCAGCAGCAACCCTCAATTCACAGCATTTTACATGGTTTTAAGCCTTCTGTGAAGCTTTGTGTGGCCTGCGAGGTGAAGGACGGTCCATGGCTCTCATCCCTCTGCTCCCCACCATGTGGAGTGCTCATGAAGGGGGTCCTGGAGCCCTCACACCATTCCCACCATGGACCCAGTGAAAACTGCATTCACCCCACAGCCATGCTCTGTATTGCCAAGAGAGCATCATCTGAACATGATCAAGCCTAATAAATAAGCTGAAGTAAACACCTTGGGCCTTACTGCAGCAAGAGCTATGTTGGGAACTGCTGAAAAGGGCAAACACCCCCAGTAAGAGCTTAAAAAGAGACATTTATCACAGGAAATGGGAAGCTAAAGAAAAACCTTTCCTGTAAAGGGCTTTTTGTTGTGTAAAAAGTACCAAAATAGAGCCCTGCTTTCAAGCAACATTAGTGTTTCTGACGTCCTCTGTAGTACGGACCACAAGATGAAGTGCTTTGCAGAGCCCAGGAGCCTCTGCACCACAACTGACCCCCCCCCAGCTACACCCCAAGCACCCATGGGTGCTCAGGAGATGAGCTGCTGGCTCAGTGTAGTGTATTCTGTCATTTGTCATTGCACACAAACAGATTCCAACCCCTAACCTGAGGGCTAAGACACCTTCTACCACCTCACATGTATTTCTTCACCCTTTCATTTGCTTAACTAAGTCACCACGTTTCTGGAGGGTGCCTAAAGATACAGTTCTTAACCCAAAGGCTTCATTCAGCCAGATGCCAGCAACACTTGATATGAATCCCTTATCTTCAATACCTTATTCTCAAGTACACACGTCAGAAGCGTGCTCTAACTGTACCAGGGCAGGGGAGACACACAGTGCTTGGCTGAAGGGTTCACCAAAGGGGAAAGCAGTTCTCCAGGCTCCTTGCACAAGAAAGAGAAGAGGTTCTTGAAGGAACCAACTCCTCCTGGAGCAGCCCCTTCAAAAGCCTCTCTAGCAGAGGAAATCCAAGGGAGAACTGTTTCAGGAGGCTCAAGTTGGCTGCTGTGAACACAGCCCATGACCCAGGTGGAAAATACCCTGTTCATTGAAGAAGTGCTGAGATTTCCCTTAGCTCCATTAACAAAGATTAAAGCCAGAAGCTCTCTCAGCAAAAATAATACCTAAGTATTCAATCAAAGCAAACACACACATGGGTCTGATTCCTTCAGAGCTCCAATCTCCTTGGATTTGAAGCTAATGGGAGTCTGGGAAGGCAGCAGGAAGGAATCACATGAACACAACTGCAGGGAAACAAGCACAGACTTGGCAGGTGACAAATACCTATGCATGGAGCAGGTATTTGTCCTCCTCCCTCTACAGAAGTCAATGGCAGCGCTCCCATGGGCAGGATTAAGACTTCAGTTCCCAGTGTGCTGCAGGCTGAGGATCTCCTGACTAGGAAGGTTTTCCATGTTAGGCAGGATAACGGAATGACCATTGTGCCATTCTGCATTCCCACCTGCCTGCAAACACCCACTTCCAGCTCCAGCAGGGAGCTGCAATTCCTGCCCTCCTTCACCAATGCCAGATCATAATGAGCACTTCCAAGAAGTCACCCACCTCCTTTCCCATTGGAAAAGCTTGACAACAACATTCCTAGGTTAACATGAACAGAACCCACCTTCTCCAAATGCCTTATGAAAGTAAACACTGGGATAGAGGCATTTCAGGGTCACCCGGTCTGAACCCCACATCTGCCCGTGTGGCACCTCAGAGTGGGGAGGCTTTGTCCTTGCCGTAAACTAGACATAGAAGTGACCTTGGCTTTGCTGCTTTGTTTCTAAAGCCACGATGCCTGAGCAAAAGCCAGATCTTCCCAAACCCTTTAGAAATTAAATAAATAAATATGCTGCTATGATTCGCTTTCTACACTCAAGAGAACAGGTTTGAAACGGAATATTCTTCTCCACTGTCAAAAGGTTTCTCCTTTGAAGGCCAAGACGTCTCTGGTTGCCCACAGTAAGAGCTCCTGTAGCACATTCAAGGGTAAAAGAAAGACCAAACAACAAAACCCAACCACCACCGCCTGCTTCTGCTCGCTCAGAGGAAATGGTCCCGATCCCAGTCCGCACACGACGACGCCAAAGACTGAATGTGTCCAGCGGTCTCTTTGAGTTCATCGCCTGCCTGCCCCCTCTCTTCTCCCCTTCCCTTGGCTCTTTGTAACCCAATTCACTCCTTGGCTTCTTCAGCGGGGTTCTGTGCTTCCAATTTGCACTTGATCTTGCTCCAGTACTCGGGTGCCACGGGAGCCTTGGGATCGTGCGCGGAGCAGCAGGGGCGGCCGTCCAGCGCCGACGGCACCAGCGCTCCCTGCTCGTGGTCTTTGCAGAAGGAGTGAGGGCAGAACTCGCAGAAGGAAACGGCAGGGCTGCTACAGACGTCGCACTGATGCCACGGACATTCCCACTTTCCTGAGGACGGGAAGGGGAGGGAGGAGAGACAGACAGGAAGCTGGGATTAGTGCGTTTTGGGGGACAGCACCAGCCTTTAACCCTTACTCCGTGAGGATGAATGCAAAGGAAGTTCAGGAAAATCAGCTCTTACTGTAGTTGTCACCTCTGCTTCCCATTTCCAACAGGAATTGTGCATCTTTTAGGCCTCACTTGGCTCAAAGCATCAAAGTAGGCATAACCAGAGCTCAAAACAAAGAGAGCTCAACCTCCTCTGGCATCAAAACACCAGACGTCCTTGCAAGCGGAGTTTGGTTTGATTTGTGAGCATCTCATCTGGACTTGCTCAGATAGGTATCTCCAAACTAAGCTGTAGTTCACTTTAATGGAAGCCTGAATGCATTAGTTTTGGAAAATAAGTGAGAAATGGCTAAAAGAAGAATAAATTGGGTAAAAAGATGTTGGAGCATAAAAGCCCCAGATCCCCAAACCATTCAGACATGTCTTTCTATGACCATATGCTCAACTCTCCGACTGCAGAGGTGCACTAAGCATACGAAAAAGGGAAATCAAAAGCTTCTTGCTGCTTCTTCAGCTTCACTCATGGCAGCTGCTTGGATAATTTAATCCTAGACTAATCTGGACTTCCAATGATTTTCATCAAAGTCTTTGGAATCAGGAAGATTAAAGGGATAAAAGCTTTTCCCAAATCCTGCCATGGGATTAAGATGTTGTATTATTGAATAACCTGAGCCCTGGCTACAGAAAACTCTGCCTTAACATGGAGAAATCAAACAGAAGGTACGTGCCACCCTTTAGCAGTAGCTAAATTAAACACATTAGAGAACATGAAGTATTACAACACCTTTCTGCCCATCATGTCAGAACACTGCCACCTGATGTATGCCTAAAAATGAGGAACACTGCAAAAGCAAAGAGGCTGCTTTTAACCTAAATGAATGCTGCATTTCAGCTCTGACATTGCAGGAAAGAAGGCTGAACAGGAAAGCACAGGGCTGCTCTTACCAAAAGGGGGTTGAGTCAGGTTAAGGCATAGGAGGTGGTATGCTTTGGGACAGTCCTTTTTGTCACACATGACTAGCTCTCCCCCGTCTCCACACTGGAAGCAGTTGTCTTCATGCATCTGCTTCTGCTCTGTTTTTATTTTCCTCTTCTTCTGCTTTAACTTTGCATTCTTCACCTTCTCTTCGTTTGCTGTTGCAAATGCTGTCTGGCAATTACAAAGATCAGAGCATACAGTCACTTTCTAAACCCCCTGCATTACAATTAATCACTTGGGGTTATTATTTGCATGAACCCTGCTTAAATTAAATCCACCCCAAATAAGAGTTTAAGCTACAAAAGCCAGAAATGCTCATCCACGTGTGTCTGAATGAACACAGTTTGGTACATAAACTCCACCATTGACACAACAGCACTACTGTGCCTTTAGAGACTGTCAAGGGTGGAAAGTATTAGAATCATAGAACCACAAAGTGGTTTGGGTTGGAAAGGACCTAAGATCATCCAGTTCCACCCCCCTGCCATGGGCAGGGATGCCTCACACTAGACCATGTCACCCATGGCTGGCCTTGAACACTGCCAGGGATGGAGCATTCACCACTTCTTTGGCCAACCTGAACTAGAGTTAAATCAAACAAGAACCTCCCTGCCCTGCTCTCACTGCATCTCTGGATCTGGGAGGAGAAGCTTCAGTTTTCATCCACGTACCTTTGGACGCACCCCGAGGAAACCACTGCAGTTCTCTGCTCCACAATGACACTCGGTCCTTCCATTGCCCAGGCAATCCAAGTTGTAATTAAAGGTTAATTCCATCCCTAAAACATGAAGAGAAAACAATTCACCCACAGAGCCACGGAGGAAGGACAAGGCTTGTGAGGAGGCATCCATCAGGTTTAGCCTGGAGATCCAGCAGCAATGTGTTTGGAAGGAAACAATGCACTGATTTCCTCGACTCCACCATCACACAGAGCCAGGTACAATGGGAGATCAGGTGAAACACTGGACATGGAAAGATAATATCACCCTAGACAAAACCTGATGAAAGATCAGTACTGTGCTAAGTGTCCACAGGACAGAGTTAACACTGTACTTGGCAGCAAAGCCTAGAGTTAGCTTTAACAGCAGCTTTCAGCTTCCAAATCTCCAACTACAGATCCCCAGAACTCAAATATTTGTCTCTGCTCCAATGAATGACAAAGTTCCTATAAATGTTGCTGGTGTTATGGAATTTAAGAGGAAAACCACCACAGCAAGTTACAGCCATTGAGATAGAAGTATAGGTGCAGAACAGTGCCTCTTCTTACCTGCAGGAATGTCACAAAGAGCAAACAGTCCAACCCTAATGTCCCCGTTCACTGTCCACTTCTGTGTTTCACAGTTTGGATTACAACTATGGTTCATAAACCGAGAGTAATTCCCTTTTGGGCCAGCATCTATGATCCGGTCCTTCAGAGCAAAAGACAAAGACATGGTCAAGTACTTACAAAGAAAAAGGTGAAACAAGTGATTGCTAATGGCCAAAGCAGCAAAAATACACTTATTTTATATATTGGTTCCAAGTGCTAAGTTTTCCCTTAAGAGTTAATGAAAGACAGCCTTAATATTGATGCTACAACGTGAAATAGGCACAACCTGAGATACAGGTTCTCTGTTTCACCTCTTCACCCACTGCATTAAACAGAAACACTGAGGTGTGGATAGCAGGGTAACAGCAACCACGGAATAATGCTTCTGCCAGCATTTTGCCTCTACTTTCAACCATCAACAGCTTACACTGAACAAGGTGTGACGTGTACCTTTGTTACAGTTAGCATATAGAAGTTGGTCACGCTGTTCTCATGCGCGCGCTTGATGCGCAGTCTGCACTCCTCCTCGTCAATCAGTTCACCAACGTATTCATTCACAAATTCACCCTGGAAGGGAAGGAAAACAAGGTAAGCATGGATTTATCATCTCCTTCCTATCCTAAAGGGAAGCAGCACAGGGAAAAAGGCATTTCCTATAGAAACATACTGCAATCATCACAAGAAGCGTGGAAATTTAACCCTCTCGTAGGCAGATGTGTGTGTACCAGGTCTAAGCAATAATCCTGCTCAAAATGAGAACAGCAGCATAGTACTTCTTCTATCTCATATTTCTAGAGACTCTAAACTACACTTTCAAAAGCCAAGGAGATAAATCCTTGTGAAAATAGATAAAAGCAGCACATTCACAGTTTAACTGACTATCCACAAAGCTTTCATCCTGACATTGCACTGTGGGTTATCCTACACGCCACCTGTGTGTACCGCTCAGTACCACATTGGTTCTAATGGGAAAAGAACCAGTTCAGGATCTCTCTGCCTTTTCTACACTTTCCAGCTCTCTTGGATGTCATTGTCTTCATTTCAGGGCAAAGTTGCCTTTGTCCTTTCTAATTCTACCTTTTTAATGCTCCTTTTTGTCCTGAGGCCCCATCCCCGTCGATCGGTTTTGATGATTTCGGCATCAGGGTAGAGTCTTTTGGTGAAACACTGGTTCTGGCACCGCTCTCCCGCAGGGCACACTTGGGGATGGCACTCGTACTGCAGCATCCTGTTCAGACACTCTGACTCCAGGCCACAGGGGTTCTCATCCGAGGGCTTGCAGTTACAGCGAGGGATCTCCGACAGGTCAGCCACCTGGATCTGAACCTTCCCTATCACCTTGTTGGACTGTGGAGCAAAGGGGAAAAGGAATCGATGATGAAGGAAATGCACAAAGAACAAGGATGTAACTGCTCCATTGGAAAGGACCTGAAGGATCACCTGGTCCAACCTTTCTAAGCAAAGCATGATCTAGACCAGATGTCCCAGGACCCTGACCAGCTGAATCTTAACAGCATCCAGTGCTAGGGAATCCACTTCCCTAGGAAGATGATTCCAATGGCTGGTTGTCCACTACCTGTCACTCAACCAGGAACTTAACCAGGGACACAGACTGTTCAGAGAAGCCAGCAGTAAGTGATTTAAGTGAAGAACACCAAAACTCATGACTCCAGACAGCACAGCCCCAGTCTCTCCCCAGTGAAATCACTGCTTGAGGAAATCAGTGCACACCAAGTTTATCAAGTACCTCGCTGGGATTCCTTCCAACTAAACCCATTCCTTTAATCCTTCAACAACATCAAATCCTGTGTGTCCAAAGTTGCTGGCAAAGGGGCAGGGTGAGCAGTTGGCACCCCTGCTAGTGCTGAGGGCCGTGTTAACAGAGGTTGGTACACATCAGTAGCCGGGAGGTATCTAAGACACAAGACAAGCTCACAACCAGCCAGTTTCTACCTCAGGTGACACTGGTCTTCAACTGTAAATGCTCTTTCACAAACACTCTGCCATTATAAGTCAGAACAAAAGATGATTGAAAGGAACAGCAAAATGATTTCTTGGAATTTCCTTAAGCTGGAATTGTTGCACACAATGCTTTGAATACCTCCAAATATTGATTTAAATACCCAGCTTACCCAGGCGCACGCTGAAAGGAGGAAAAGAAAGAAGCCAACTCACTTTAATGTGTTTGTATGGTGGAGGTTTCCTTGAATTCCTTTCAATTTCTAATGCCTCTTTGCTTTCTCTTTGTGCTTTCAGTTCCTGGAAGCGCTTTGCTGCTTCTTCAAGTGCTGTGCAAGGGAGATCAAAATAGAACGCCATTAGCACCAGCAGCTGTTAACCACATCAATACATGTATGTATGTTCATTTCTCTTTATAAAAGCTAGGAACAGAACTCCATAAACAAAACCCAACAAGCTAAGAATGAGTTATTGCAGTACATCATGAATCTATCATCAGGTACTTTGCAGTACAGCTACTGAACAATGATCCCATGCAGCAGAGCCCCAGCTCCATCTACACATTTCCCAGCCTGTGGAAGAATTGCACTTGCCCACAACGACACACAATGGGTAGGCACTTAAAGAAACGAGTTTTATCTGCAGTCAAGGGAGCTACAGAACACTTGCATTGTAGGTGAACACAGAACACTAGTCACAGAATAGTCCCATGCAGGTTAAGTGGTGATGGAGACACAAACACGTGGAATTTTTGTCATAAACCACTATAAACTTTGTTTGATTTTACCTTTCTTGAAGGTCTTGTTAATACTAGTTTGCCCCTCAGCAAAGCTTTTATCTCCTTCAACATAAGGGAAAACTCTGCCCTGGTGTACCCAATAGTAGTCATGTGAACCAAAGAAAAATACTGGGAAGTCCCCGATATCATGTTTGAGGCCCTGTATGTTGAGAGGCACAGACCTGGGATTGCAGATCTCTGCTGGCCACCACCTGCAAAGCACAAAGAGAGAGAAGCACCTCAGTTCTCTGAGCCATCTCTGAGAGGTTGGGCTGAGCAATCAAAGCCAGTTTTCCTAAAGGAAGGAATTCCTGCCACATGCAATGGAGGCTCCGAGCACCATGCACAACACGAGACAAGTTCTTACTCCAGACTTTGGGAAAGCTGGCATCAGGGTGGGTTTCTAAGATCACCCATAAAGTGCTTGTGTTCCTGGGGGTGACTAACAGCCAACACAAGCCACGACATCCTCCTTCTAAAGACAGCCCCTGGTTCTCCACATCACTATTACACTCTATAGAGCAAACATAAGCACAACCAAGTGTCCATCAGTGCCTGGAATAAGAGGGAGAATGTAATGTCAAGCTGACATCAATAACCAACATGAAGCAGATGAATGACTCTATTTCTAGTTCTTGTTTACAAGGACTGAGCTGATGTGAGTCATCTTCCTGGAATTCTATAGCACATTAAAGCCATCCAAAGCATTAATGACTTGCCTGTAATTCCCAAGCTTGACCCAAACGATCTGCTTGTACCGTAGCTTCTTGCCAGCTTTACAGTCATTGCAATTCCAACATCCCTCTGGCATTTCTATGTTGAGACACTCGGGGTGAAAGGAAGCTGGGCAGGACTCACAGCACAACAGCTTTCCACCTTTAAACAAAGAAAGCCTGCTTGGTTTATAGAAGTGAGGATTTGCTCCCCCCACCCCAGCACTCATTTGGAATCATCCACTCCACATTCCCATGTCTCCATGGCAAGAGAAAGGGATCGAGTCCGAAGTAACAATGTTGGTTCAAAAGGACTGGGCAGTGACTGATGGGCGAGTTGTGGCTCTCCCCTGTAGCACAGATACACTAAAAAGGCAGCTATTTCTGAAGCCAGCATTCCCAAGGGAAGCATTGCATCCAAGAGCAGCACCGGTGGCTTCCACATCTTTGGTGATGGCCCAACCATTGCTTGCTTTCTTTGGTGATGGCCAAACCAATGAGAACCCCCCCAAATTGCTTAAGAGAAACCCTTTTCCAATCAACATTGTTAGGACTGAACCCCAGCCACCAGTCAGTGCGCATCAAACCCCGCAGCCTATAGGTTGAGCAATGCTTTTCTGTACCAAGGACATTCCAAAAGAACTGTGGTGCCAATTTCCCCCCCCACCAAAAAGGGAAGTTTTCCACTAGGAGCAGAGCACGGAACACAGGATGAGACCCCACGAGCTGTCCCCAAAGCTCCTCTGGTGCACAAAGGCGCAGTGATTCACATTCACTTCTCTGCTTTGCACTGACTTGGCTGGGTTCTGTTTGGGCAGCTGGATTGAACGTGGAGAGGTCCAGCTCATCTCTAAACTAACAGAGCATCTCATACAATAACGATACATGACCCATAGAGTAATATCTTCTATATGTAAGTATATTAAATATACATCTTTTTATAGGGATATAATTTTCCATAACAAGTTTTCACGTCCCAGATGGAAAAACCTGGGAGAGACTTGAGAGGATTTCAAGGAATCTTCCATCACAAGCTCCAAAGAAGTGGGAATAGCAACTTCCAAACGTTTCCCAGAAAATCTTGGCCACCTATAGACTTCCAGCAGTATCATCGCATGGCTTGGTGCATGGCACAAAAAGCATTCCTTAAACAAACCACTTGCATGAGCAATCCTGTATTTCCTCTGCTAAGAACAAGCAAATCCAACCCTAGGGATTTTTCCAGAGCTTCCCAAACCCATCAGAGTGAATTTTCACTTTTATAAGAGTCTTTTTGCACATGGTTGCTTCAGAGGAAATACAGACCCGGTGTAAATCACTGCCACGGTATATCCGAGATGGGAAAATGCCAAGGGATGCAAAAACCAAACAAAACCAAACACAAGACTTCCAATGCTAAGCAAGAGTAAAACCCCAACCCGTTGCTCTCGGGATGCATTAGTGAGATATTGCTCAAGCTAAGCAGAGGGCTCAAAATAATTTGTGTTTTCAGGAATTCCAGGAACTACGGACAGGGATCCAGCAGTGTCCGAAATAACCTAACTACAGTGTGAGTTATGGGGCACCAAGTCTGAACACCCTCAGGGAACCCAACTTCTATGGGGAATAAAGGATTACATCTGTTTCATCCAGACAAGAGTTGTGTCTGCAGAGGTGCTCCAGGATGCCCCAGTATCCCCTTGAGGCATCCAAGAGGGATGTGGAGCTGCTGGAGTGAGGCCAGGGGAGGCCATGGAGATGCTGCAAGGGCTGGAGCAGCTCTGCTTTGGAGCCAGGCTGAGAGAGCTGGGCTGGGTCAGCCTGGAGAAGAGAAGACTCCTTAAGGGGAGACCTCAGAGCAGCTCCAGTGCCTAAAGGGGCTCCAGGAAACCTGGAGAGGGGCTTTGGACAAG